>VDFB02193867.1:473441791-473567175 GCA_007258455.2 Sequoia sempervirens
TTTTGATTTTCAACCAGGCGCGCTATAACAGTGACCGGGCGCGCTATAACAGTGACCAGGCGTGCTATAACAATGACCAGGCGCGCTATAACAGTGACCGGGCGCGCTATAAAAATGACCGGGCACGCTATAACAGTGACCGGGCGCGCTATAACAGTGACCAGGCGCGCTATAACAGTGACCGGGCGCGCTATAAAAGTGACCGGGCGCGCTAAAACAGGGATTTATGAGCAAAACTGTAAAAAACGGCAATTTTTTTTTAGAAACGTGTTAGAATCCGTTGATCAGCCCTCCTTCTAGTGCCAATATGTGAACCATTTGAATCTAGACCTTGCACAAACACAATAAACAAGCAAACAATTAGATCAAACACAAGATTAGAAACCAATGATTCCTCAAGAAATCCATTTGAAATTTGCAAAAGATAAGAAATGAAAATGAAGAACACAAATGAAACAATTAAATCCTATCTAATGCAAGCAAACTCTTGATCTCGAGGAGTTGGTGCAAATAAAGGTGGAGATTTTCCTTTCCCAACCTCTTGAATGCAAATATGATTAAAGATGATTAATCTACCTGATTGAAGACTTCTTTGAAATGGGCGTCTAAAGCCAAAATCTGCAAAACCTAGCCAAGATTCAAATGAGATGTGTTGAGAACTATACATTTTAGCATGTAACTTTGCTTGAAATGATGATGAAATAAGGATATAGCCTCATTGAGGATTATTAAGTTGAAGAGATGTCCAAATTTGATCAATGTGGGACAAAGATTCAACCAATGATATAATGCCACTTGTCCAAATGGGATTGGATGAGGAATGAGCAAGTTTTGAGGATTGTGCAAGTTTGAAATTTGAATTTGATGAGATGACATGTTTAGGGGGGATGAAAAATGAGTTAAATGCCAAGTGGGAGACATGTAAGAGACAATGTAAGAGTTTTAAATGCTTTGTTGGATGGACAAGTCCTTTTGGGGGGAGATTTCAAATTTGAGGAATATTCCCACTTAGATGCCTTTTTTGAATGAAAATAGGGAATTATTAAATCAAATAAATGATTTAATTGTGCAAGTTGCAAAATCTAGAGGATTTGAATGATTAGGATTAAATTAATCAGGATTTGATTAATTTAAGGGAAATTCAAATTTGATGATAATTTGATTTAGATTTTTGATTAATTTCTAAATCAAAAGAGAGGAATATGATAAGAGGCTAATTAAATAAAGATTTTGATTTATTTAATTAAAAGGGATGGTGTTAGATTAAATCAAATAAGGTTTTAATTTATTTAATTTAATGGATAGACTTTAGAGATTTAATCAAATAAATTGATTATTTA
Source organism: Sequoia sempervirens (assembly GCA_007258455.2). Classification (NCBI taxonomy): domain Eukaryota; kingdom Viridiplantae; phylum Streptophyta; class Pinopsida; order Cupressales; family Cupressaceae; genus Sequoia; species Sequoia sempervirens. Next base: position 473,443,132 of record VDFB02193867.1, read on the forward strand.
ATTAAATAGGGATAATTAGATCAGATGGATTGATTTAATTAACAAGGGAAAGTGACTTAATTAGACAAAATAATTTATTTAATTAAGAGACGAATATTGATGAATTTAATCAAATAAGGGAATTTGATTAAATAGTTAGACCGAGGGATGATTTAGGAAGAAACGATGTTAGTAGATCAGAGTGTGATATCAAACTGTATATTTTCGATGTCTACACTCGGCGTTGTCAAAATAGTCCATTTGTCACTCACTTCATCACTTAACACATTGGAAAACACCTATTGGAAAACAATCTAGATGACCATTGACCTTGTTGGTCTATTTTGTCTTATCTTTTGAATTTTCTTCAGTCATGTTACTAGCCACCTTGAGGATGTCCCACAAAGGATTTAGAGGAGTGATGATGTCTAATGACTCATCTTTTATTTAATTGATGTTTGTGGTTTATCTTGACAAAAATATTGGGGCAACCTTGCCCTTAGTATGAGTTAAGACATTCCTTGTCTATGACTTTCTATTATACAAATGGATGACCTTCCACACCTTGGTCTCTATCATACCATGGTGTTTGTTGTGCATTTTTCATATTTTCCACTCTATGATGATAAAGAACTGTGACATGCACAAGAGGCTTCATCACCTTCATCTTCTTTCATATCTATTTTTCATCTATTATTATCCATTCCCTTCATCATTGCATATTTTCTTCATCATCCTTATCAATTTCCCTTTGTCATTTTTATCCTTCATCTTCTAAGTCCTGTCATCCATTTCGAGAGAAAACTCATGTTTTTTAAACCCACATGTCCTCTCGAGGGGGCATATCTCTACCTCCTCGTCATCCTTCCACATTATTCCTAAAATTGGGGCATATATTTTTTCTTGAAAACAATGCAACATGTTGCATTGTCTCAAAGAGGGGAAAAATGTAGACACATAAAAATGTCATAATTAGTTTTATCCATTGCATATTTCATTTTGATATTTTGCATAATCATATCTCCATAAATCCATTAAAATATTATAAGAATTTATAAGAATTTATTCATAACCATAATCCATTTGCATAATCGTTTAGTCATTTATCCATTATTTACCGATTTGCATATTTCATTATCCCATTTCATAAATATTTATCATTTCATTAATAATCAATATATTCATAAATCATTTAACCGTTTCATAAATCATTAATCTATAACCACCTAAATACATCCATTAAACATGCATAATCATTATACTCATACATTAAATATTTCCTTTGATCATCATATCCATACACATATCTTTTATAAATCCATTGATTTATCCATTTACATAAATCATTTCACTTTGACCATTTGCATGATTATCCATTTTCATTAATCATTAAAATGCATTCATATATTTCATTAAATAATTTAAAATTCATAAATTAACTTCTATGAAACTAGCTCAAAATTGCACATTAAACTCATAAATCAACTTCAATGAAATTAGCTCAAAATTACACATTTGAGCTTTTGAACATGAATCATGGCATTAATACGCTCATTTCTCATTTCTCATATTTAAATTAGGAATTCATCTATTAAAACCTCCTCCTCAATTTTTGGGATACATGAATTGCAATCTTATTCTGATCTCATCCAATTCTGTAGAGATTTGTGTGCTTTTGCTTGTAAAATCTAAGAGAAAATGCAAGATATTATGGAAGAGGATAACAATGAAGTGAATTTCTTGTGAATGCATATGGGTTTTTCATAGTTTAGTTTTGTTATTGCATATGTTAACTCCTTTTAGATAAACTTCATTGATGTCATGTTGAAAGGTTTATTTGGGTTCACATATTTAATCATTTAGCTCTTATAGTTTTCAGCATTACAGTCACCAAACATTACTACAGTGGATAAGATTTAAAGTGACCCACAATACAACATAGCTTAGACCCAGATTAATTTTCACATGTTACACTGTGCCTCCATTAATACCTAAATTCCTTTACATGTATTGTAAATACCAGGTCAGTTGTTAGCCATGCAAAAATCATTAATAAATTAAGTACACACTTCCTCAAATCAAAAGATGACTTGTAAACCACATAAAATTCTTCTTGACAATTGAGAATAATCCACGAACCACCTGAGATCCAAAAAGTTTTTTGCACCAACTCACATCAGTAAAACACATTCATCCTGAACACCTAATTTACTTTCTATGCACATTGGCACATGAAACTCACTTTGTACTATACCAAATCATGAACACTCTTGAATTATGAAAAATATAAGCAATATGAACAACTTCCTAGATCTGTAAGACCAAATATCAACTCATTGAGAAATGCAAAGCAAATAAATCTCTCCCAGACACCACTATAAACAACAGTGCAAACATTGTTCACATATTGGTGAACATATATTTTTGCGGGTATGTGCAGGATCATGATGGGCCAAAAAGTGGCGATATGATGGGTATTTGTAGGGTATGTGGCTGATGACTTTTTTCTTACTCAAAATTGATGAAATGAAAAGGGTTTTTAAAGGAGATTCTATAATTTCCACCAATATAAATTATGTCTTACTTTGAATTTAATAAATAATTATTATTCATTTTCTATTTGAATTACTACTAAAGTCCTTATTGATAGGCTAATTGAAAAACATCTATAGATTTCAAACAGTAACACATTTTTTGAATCTGAAACATGCGTCACATTCTATGCTTCGTATACTATAGAATTAAAAGAAAAATAAATGAATTTCATAATTTTTTTACCAAGTTAAGGTGGTCAGACATACAAGTTTTTATATCTTTAAAAAGTTGTAATAAAAAAATCATAATTAATTATTTACTTGGAAAAAAATTACAAAAATTATGCATCACATCGGAACATGAGTCCTCTATTTATATCTAAAATATTATAAAAAAATATTATCATTTTATTGTGGTTAGGGTGGTTAGATACACACCTACATCTTATTTTTTCCCTGAAATTTAAGTACTATTTCATTGAAATTTCAAATTTTCACCTAATAGATATTTTTTTGTAAATAAACCTAGTAGTTTAGAAACTAAATTTAATTTGCTACATATTCTATTCTTACATATTTTAAAAATAATATAGATAACTTATTCAAAGTTTTATGTCAAATTGCCTAACTCTGATTTTTCTAAATTTTTTGCCACTTAAGGGCCTATTTTTTCCATGATGATCCTGCACATACACTTGCACATCGATCCAAAAAACCAAATTATGGATATGGAATATTTGAACACCTTATAGAAACCCAAAATAATATTTAGTTAAATAAATTTTCTTTCTTTATTTAATTAATTTCCCCATTACCTTATCCACATGTTGGTTATTTTTGCAATAGAACCTTGAAGGTCACTAAGGGGTAGCAAACCCTCATTCTTAAGAGCCTTCAAAGCTAGTGGCCAACAAACAAGTAAAGGATTTTGAGACCTTTACTCCTACTCTTTAGGTTTTGTAAGACCTAGGAGGGTGTTCCTTATTGAGCTCAAGTGATTTTTGTCTAATTGAGAACACATTTATACACAGATCGATTCCTCTTTATTGTAAATAAATGTAATTCACTAAAGATTTGGCATAACTTTAAGTTATTAACTATTTTCTAGGAATCTGGGAATACCTAAAACTCATACTTCATGATTGATTTTTTTTTAATGAAAAATTTTCTCATTTTGATTCCATAGTTAGGCATATCACTACTTTATTTACTTGCAAGGTTTCCTAACTAATAGACCAGTGCTTCATTAATTGGGATAATGGGGTCAGATATGCAACAACCAATAATATATCAATGATTTAATTTAGACATTGATGGAATATTGTTATACTACTTAGTAGTATTCAACACGCTACATCTAGAACATTACTTCTTACCAAATCCTATACTCTTCACTCATAGACCTATGACTATATTTAAGCATTTAACCAATTATTTGAATTGGAACCAAAACAAAACCACACATCTAGTTTAAAAGATGGAGATGAACAAGACAAATCATTTATCATTTTCATTTATAATCTACAAGAGAAATGCATAGGAGAGCACATGCTCAAGAACTAAAATTTTCTTTTATATCTATGGCTTCTATAAAAATAATTTAATATTCTTACATACATAACCCATATCATAGGAAATTTACCTTTTTATTCATTCATGCTTTCGGTTATGTGTAGGATCATGATGGGCCAAAAAGTGGCAATATGATGGGTATGTGGCTGACGACAATTTTTTTACCCAAAATTGATGAAACAAAAAGGGTTTTTAAAGGAGATTCTCATCTTCCACCGATATAAATTATGCGTTACTTTGAATTTAATAAGTAATTATGATTCATTTTTTATTCAAATTATTACTAAAGTCTTGATTGATAGGCTAACTGAAAAACATCTATAGCTTTCAACCGGTATCACATTTTTTGAATCCAAAACATGTGTCACATTCTATGCTTCACATAATATAGGATTAAAAAAAGAAAAAATTAATTTCATGAAGTTTTGACCAAGTTAAGGTGGTCAGACATATGAACTTTTATTTTTTAAAAGTTGTAATAAAAATTCATAATTAATTATTTACTTGGAAAAAATTATAAAAAATATGGATCACATCAGGGCATGAGTTCTCTACTTATATCTAAAATATTATAAAAAAATTATTTTTTTTATTGTGGTTAAGGTGGTCGACAGACACCTACTTTTTTTCCCTAAAATTTAAGTACCACTACATTGAAATTTCAAATTTTCATCAAATAGATTTTTTGTTTTAAAAAAACCTAGTAGTTTAGAAACTATATTCAATTTGATACAAATTCTATTCTTACATATTTTTTAAATAATATAGATAACTTATTCAAATTTTTACGTCAAGTTGCCCAACTCTAATTTTTCTAAATTTTTTGCCACTTAAGGGCCTATTTTTTCCATGATGATCCTGGACATACCCTTTCTAAAATATGCTCGTTCTCGAACCTGGCTTCTACCTAGACCATTAACAGACTAAAAAATCAAATTCTCTGTACAATAAACCTTGAAATCCCTCTTATAGAGTAAGGGAGCAACAAGCATCAGGCTCAATTATAGTTACATTTCATTTCATTTGAAAATCATTTGCACCAGAGTTTGAGATGTTCCCCAATTAGTTAAATGTAGTCATTGCTAAGTATGGAGAGTAAAAGGCAAAACCCACATAAATTTAATGAAGAAAAACTAGCCTTCAAAAAGGCTTAGTTTGTTATTGCAGTAGCATCAAATCACCTTGTCCTTGTTGACCAAAGAAGATTATTCATTCATAGCTAGAGCAAAAATTTGTATACCACCCAGAAAAAAGCATACATGCCATCAAAGTTAGGAAGTATGGCACTTCTCCAATAGAACAACCCAAAAGATTTCTACATCAACACTAAAAATAAAAAACCACAATCATGTTGAAGAGGATGATCTTGCTGTGGTGGCTATGGTGTCATCAATAAAACAAATGGGGCAAAGAGGCTACTCTGAGTCATTCATATCATAGTATGATCGCCAATGCCCTGTTCATGATGAAATTGGAGAACCATGACCACTTCCTCATCAGAATCTTCAAAATTCACTAGGAAAAGGGGATAATGGCCACACTCTAGATTAGTGTCACCTCCACTATTTGAAGGGCTATCAGTAACATCAACAAGAGAATTATGTCTCCCTAGGTAAGATTTATGACACTTGCATCTTTTCTTTACCTTCTTTTCATTTTCAACTAGCTCCTTTCCCTTAAACTTGACTAGTTCTTCAGAAATGTCTGACTTCTCAGGTGGTAATTACTGACACCATATTTCTTAAATTTCCTACATTCCCTTGTACCCTTTTGTGTTTAAGGAGCCCCCTATGTTTCAACGTCATATTTAGGAGCATTGTCCTTGGATTAAAGAAAATTCAGTCCCTTGGACCTTCAGATTGACTTAATAGACTTTCTTCACTTACTCATTTTCATAATAACTAGAACAAGAACAAGTAGATTGCTAATTTGTAGAAAACCCTCACAACCCTAGGATTCTAAAACCCATAAACTATTATGACAATAATTGAGAAGTGCAAGTACAAGTAGCTATTAGCTAGGAAAGGTTTGTCATGATACCTCTAAACTCCCTCACGAACCTACTTTCGGACTTGTGACATAGATTTTAGGAACCCGAAATGCTAGGCTCTCTTCCTAGGGTTTTCCACCTACAAAGAGAGAGATGAGGGGTTCTAAAATGCTTATGTACATTCAAATAAGATTTTGTGCAATGTGATATGATGTAAATGGAGTGATCTAAGTGTTTCTAAACTATGAAATTGATCAAAAATGCATGCAAAATCTAATAATTATGACTTGTTTGAAACTACATTATGTATTGCAATAATGAACTAGACACTTAGGTAAATGAAAATAGAATTTAATGAGATTCAATAGAGTGCACCTGGAGGTAGAATGAAGTCACTAGAAGGTTATAGAATGTCTCTAAAACTTTTTTTAATGTCCACTGGGACTCATTCACCAAGCATGGTGAATCAATCCTGCTTCTGCTAAAATCTTCCAAAAACTTGTTTCTGATTGTCAGGAGTTGAAATATAGAAAAACCTATTTTCAGGCCTACAAGTGGAACTCATTCAAATTTGGTAGTGAATAAATCCACCTATATAAATTTATAAATTAGAGAAAGATTCTATGGAGTTAGATCTATACTTTTTCCTCCTACAGGTCTCCACTTCTGAAATTGTCAGATTCGGGTCTAAAAATGGCTTTTTGTTGATGATTTGACTTGAATGAAGGGAAGAAGATTTGGATGAATTTTAACTGCTAGCTTTAATGATTCTTAAGCTTCCAAAGGACCTAAATATGCAAACAAACAAAATAAGAAGAGAAATTGTTGATTGTTAGGGAATGGGGGTTTGCCTTGGTCAAACCTCGTTTAGGTAATAAAACCAAATTGATGAAATAAAAGAATGAAGTATGCAACAATGGAATAACTTACCTTGGAGTGATCATTGATCTTGGATGTCTGCTGCAACACATGTAAAATCTTCCCTTGAATACTTTAGAATACTAACTTAAAGACTTCTAATGGAGAAACCTCAACTTGCTTGACTTGTGATGGAAGATAGATAGAGAATGGATGTGTATTAAGTTGTTAGATGATTTTGGGGTTTAAAATGAGGATTAAAACACTTATTTATAGTCAATTGTGCCTTAGTACCCGATTATACTACATCACAGGCCGACATGTAGTGAAAATAAACTTTAAATTTTACTTTTTTCCACTCAAGGGTCAAATAGGACTCATTCGCCACACATGGAAAATGGGTCCCACCTAGATGGGACTCATTCACCAAGCATGGTGAATGGGTCCCATAGGGTCCATTTCAACACCTATGGATCTAAGGAGATAGGAAATAAGGTTTAAAATGCTATATTGTTGGGTGTTTGATCAATTAAAGCCTTGGGATGCACAATATGGGTAAAATAGGACTTATTAATGATGATGTAAATGTTGAATAGGGCTTGGCACACATAAATCAATGTGAAAGTGTAATTAAATGCACTTCACAATACTAAAATTAGGTCCACATAGCCTAGAAATGCACAAGAACCCATGTGAATGTGTAAGACACATTACAACACTATTTTTTCATTAAGTTCACATTAAGAATCTTCTAGATTGGTGTAATAATTTAATTAAATATGTTTTATAATGTTGAATTAGGGAGAATTAAGTTAATTAAGTCTAGAAAAGTGTGAAATTCCTTTACAAGACTTTACAACAACTTTATAAGACATCATTAAAAGCATGTTGTTTGATTTGCAAGGGTCCAAGACCTAGTGTGGACACAAAACTCCTCACAACACTAGATTAATACCTCATTAAGTCCATTTAATCTCATGTCAAGTAACGGGTCCAATTTTTGTTGGAACATTTAGCCCCCACTTTAGTGAGAGGAACTTGCTTCTTCACACGAAAGTAGCCATTCAAGAGAGATCCACATGTATGCCAATCCCCCAAGATATAAGATCATATAAAGGAAAGGAAGAAAGAGAAATAAGATGGAAAATATGTACTCATTTTGGGCCCATATAACTTTGGATCATTCATGGGGTGAGAAGGGCCAAAACATCAAGAAAAGGAAAAGAGTAACATATGCTAGTTGGCATGTACTCACAAATACAAAAGTGGCTATGGGGAAAAGTCATGCTACTAGTTGGGATTCCCCCTCAACCATGCCAAAGCTATACCCGTTCAATAACTTTAACAAGGCACCACAAAGAAAAATTAAATGCAAATGCCAATTTAAGTTTTATGAGAAAAGAAAAATAGGATGGCACCAAAGGCATGCAACTTGTGTTATGTAAGGTGGCCGAATGAGAATGCAATATGTAAAAATGTTATGTGCAATATGTTCGAAGGAGTATTTTCAATTCATGTAAGGTCAGTCACTTAGGGAAAATTTTGTCTAATGTCTCCAAGAGAGGACCAATCAAAGAATAGTATATTCACAACTTAGGGGATGCAGTGCACCACATCAAACCACCAAGAAGAATGCAATATGCTAAGATAGATCACACTTATGAAGGACATCACACCCAATGTCATCCACAAAGTGATAAATGCATCACACAAACAACAATAATTCACTAAGAACAAAAATAAAATAATGGTAATGTATGCCACCCACATTAAAGGAATTGCTACACATCATTCATGAGCAATTGCTTGAAAGTATAAGAAGAAAGTGAATGCAGAAAAAAACAAGACATGAGAGTCAACTAGGAAAGCCCTATTCCAAGTCATATGTTTCAAAGTTAGGCTGCGTCATTTTAAGGGAAGAGAAAGTAAGAGAGTATGTCACATGCTATTCAATCTTAAGACATGTCATCCACATCTCAAGCTTGCTCTTAAATGTTCATCAAAGGTTAATGACAAGTTGCTACGCCCTTAATATTATTGTACATCGAGTTATGAATAGTCGTCTTGTGGCTATCTTAACTCTCTATTAAGTCATATTATTATTAGTATATTGTTATTTAGTTGTTTAGGTCGGCCTAGGTCTTATATAGGTGTTTCTAAGTTCGCCTAGGTGATATCCTTGGAATAAATAGGTATATATAGGAGGCTGTGAGTCTTATTTCATCATCAAGTTGTGAAGTGTGTTCTCATTAGAGATATTCGGAGGTTTTCCCCATCAAAGTGGCTTGTTATTCTCAGTTATTATCAATTATTTGAAGCATATTTCATATCATATTCTTCTATTGTGCAAGTTATTTCATAACAAGTGGTATCAGAGCATGATCTTGGCACCATAGAGGCAAGGTTTTTCTCAATTTTGGAGGTGATTTTGGGAAGAGTATATCTTCCATATTTTGGCGAATTTTTTTCTCATTTTTAAAGGGTTTTTGAAGAACATATTTAAGAAGATATATTCCATATTTTAGAAGAATTGGAGTATAATTAAGCGAATTATTGTAGAAGTAGGGTTTCTACACTATTTTTTTGGAATCTACATATCTTGCACATCTTGTTGAATTGGAGTATGATTTTTATTGGGTTTTTGAAGAAATACTAAAGGAGATTATAGTAAAAATTTGAGATAATTTAAGTTTCATTTGTGTAATTTATTTCAACATTAGTGGTTTCCATCATGACGGGGCCTGCAATAAGGGGTAAAAAGAATGTTGTCACTCCGGGGAAGACTCCTGATAAGGATAGTGAAACAATCAAGGATATTGCTCATAATGAGGAAATAAATAAGGTCAAGGAAGACATTTCCTACATTAAGATGGATATGTGTGACCTAAGAGGAGATATATCGGACATACAAAACATGTTAAGCACCTACATGGCTGAATCAAGAAAGGAGTTCTCAAGCGCCCAAGGTGAAAATTCTAGGTCGGCTACTACTGACACAAGATTTAGTACTCCTATGGGATCTAAGAATTTATTTCCAAAGGTGGATATGTGCAAGTTCGATGGTAAGGATCCTCTAACATGGATAAACCAAATGGAAATTTTTTTGAAGTACACCAAATCCCAAATGGACAAAAGGTCACGATGGATTCCTTATATCTAGAACCAGATCAATTCATTTGGTATCATTGGCTTTTCACTCATTGAAGTAAAAAGGGGCTCATTGTCTCATGGTCAATTTTTACAGAGGAACTCCAAGAACAATATAGCAATAGCGTCACAAACAACTTCTTCAGCCAGCTAGCTAAACTTCAACAAACAGGATCAGTTAAGGAATATATTCAACAATTCCAAAATCTATCCTTAAGGGTGGATACAATTACAGAGGAAAAATTGAATGAATTATTCTTGGGTGGTCTCAAGGATCACATTCAACATGAGGTATGCATGTTTAGCCCTAGTTCCATAAATGAGTCTTTTATCTTAGCACGCAGGGTAGAGGAGAAGCATTTGATTCCTAAGAAGCAAGGGGCTAATGTGACAAGAGAGAAAGGATATTCAACACAACCTACTAAGTTGACTCCACAAAAAATTGAGTAGAAAAGAGAAAAAGCTTGTGTTTCAATTGTGATAGCAAATACAGTCGAGGACATAAATGTAGTGAAAAGAAATTGTTTTATATTGAAGGTCCCAATGAGGAAGACGAGGAGGAACCCATACTAGAAGATAAAATGGAGTCAAATGAGGAATCACATGATTCTCAACCAATCATTTCTTGTCATGCACTCTTAGGTATCAGTGCTCCAAAAACTCTCAAGGTGGTGGGGTTCCTAAAGAAGCAGAAGGTAACAGTGTTGATCGACTCGGGTAGTACTCATAATTTCATCAACAAAAAGTTAGCTACTCGTGTAAATTATTTCATATATCCAGCTCCAGAGTTTCAAGTTTTTATTGCAGATGGTGGTATAGTTAGTTGTTCAGGGAAGTTTCATAGCATTAAATTATCCATTGGAGATTATCAACTTGATGCCCCAATGTATGTGATATCCATGGGTGCAACAGATATTGTTTTAGGAGTACAATGGCTTACTACATTAGGAACAATTGAGATGAACTTCCAAGAACTATGCATGAGATTTCAATCAAAAGGAAGGCTAGTAGAGCTAAGGGGGTTGAAGGAAAAATCTCCACAAATGGTAATCTCTCATCAAATGCAAAAGTTGCTTAAGAAAGGAGTGGATGGATTTGTGGCCCAACTATGTTTATTAGAAGTCTCTCAATCTAATACTCCTACTCATCCAGATTTGCAAGCTATAATTGATTGTCACTCAGTTGTTCTTGGAGATATTCCTAAAGGAATTCCTCATAAGAGGGATCATGATCATGCCATATAGTTAATCCCAGGGAGCCAAGTACCGAACATCAGGCCTTACAGGTATCCACACATACAAAAGAGTGAGATAGAAAAAATTGTTGAAGAGATGCTAGAGGCAGGAATCATCAGGCATAGCCAAAGTGCTTACTCCTCACCTGTGGTGATGGTATGTAAGAAGGATGATACTTGGCACATGTGTCCAGATTATAGAGTGCTCAACATGTACACCATTAAAGATAAGTTTCCAATTCTAGTCATTGATGATTTGCTAGATGAATTAAATGGAGCTATGTTTTTTACCAAGTTAGATCTTAGATCTGGTTATCACCAAATTCAGATTAAGGAGGAAGATATTTTAAGACAAACATTTCAGACTCATGAGGGTCATTATGAATTTTTGGTGATGCCATTTGGTCTTACCAATGCACCATCAACATTCCAAAGTTTGATGAATTCCATTTTTAAGAAGTTCTTGAGAAAGTTTGTGTTAGTATTCTTTGATGATATATTGATTTATAGCAAGACTTGGGAAGAAAATTTGCAACATGTGGACCAAGCATTACAAATACTTGAAGATCATAAACTCTATGCTAAGCCATCCAAGTGTGCTTTTGGTCTTACAGAGGTGGAGTATTTGGGACATATAGTTTCACATGAAGGAGTAAAGGTGGACCCTAACAAAATTAAGGCTATCATGGAATGGCCTATTCCAAAAACCATTAAGAAACTGAGAGGATTCTTGGGATTGACAGGGTACTATAGAAGATTTGTGAAGAATTGTGGTAGTATAGCAGCACCTCTCACCACTCTATTGAAGAAGGATTCTTTTCATTGGAACAAGTATGCCAATACAACATTTGAGAGATTAAAGGAGGCTATGTGTACAACTCCAGTACTTGCCACTCCTGAATTCACCAAGGAATTCATTGTGGAATGTGATGCTTTGGAAATGGGATAGGAGTAGTGCTCATGCAAGAAGGTCAACCAAATGCTTTTGAGAGTCATCAATTAAAAGGTAAGAATCAACTAAAACCTATTTATGAGAAGGAAATGCTAGCAATACTCCATGCACTGAAATAATGGTGGCCTTATCTATTGGGTAGACATTTCAAGGTTACGACAGATCATGATAGCCTAAAATATTTTTGGAACAATGACTATCTTCTGAAGAGCAACAAAAATGGGTCACTAAGATGTTAGGATATGACTTTGAGATTGTATATAAGAAAGGGAAAGAAAATATTGTAGCAGATGCACTGTCAAGGAAGGATGAGAAAGATGAAGCCTTATTGTGTGCCCTTTCAATATTACAAAAAAATTGGGTGGAGGAAGCCAAAGCAGAGTGGCAAAATGATGTTGCGACAAGTAATCTCATCGAGCAATTAGAAAGTGATCCTAGTATTTCAGATAAGTTTTGTTGGAAGGGAGATAATCTTTGGTATAAAGAGCATTTGTATCTCTACAAGAATTTGAACCTTAAAATCAAGATTCTCACAGAGTTGCATGAGTCTCTAGTGGGTGGTCATTCAAGATTTTTGAAGACATATCATCAAGTCAAGCAAGATTTCTTTTGGGGACTAAAGGGTGATGTTAAAAAATTTGTGGCTGAATGTTTGGTGTGTCAAACGCATAAAGGGGAGACAATTAAGACACCAGGTCTCTTGCAACCCTTATCTATTCCTAGCCAGTGTTGGGAAGAGGTATCCATGGACTTCATCACAGGGGTTCCCAAATCTAAAGGTCATAATGTCATCATGGTGGTAGTTGATCGGCTCACTAAATATGCACATTTCATTGCATTAGCACATCCTTTTATAGCAAGTGTAGTGGCTAAAGCTTTTTTGGAGAATATCCAAAAGCTACATGGTACACCTAAAGTTATTGTTAGTGATCATGATCCTATCTTCACTAGTCACTTTTGGAAAGATTTATTCTCATGTTTGGGTACTCAATTGGCTCTTAGCTCTTCATACCATCCTCAATCATATGGGAAAACAAAGGTTGTTAATAAGTGTTTGGAAGGATATCTGTGTTGTTTCACTTCAGAGAAACAGTCTCAATGGGTAGATTGGCTACCACTTACAGAATGGTGGTATAACACTTCTTTTCATAGCTCAAAAAATGTCTCCATTTTTAGCACTTTATGGATATCATCCTCCTTCCATCACATCATCAATTAAGGTGTCCCCAAGAGTTCAAGCAGTAGAAGACCACTTGTTTCATCAACAACAAGTACTTTCAAGACTCAAGGAGAATTTAGCCATGACACAAAATCGAATGAAACAATAGGAGGACCAACATCATAGTGAAAGAAGTTTTGAAGTTGGGATTGGGTCTTCTTGCGATTGCATCCTTATAAGAAAATCTCACTAAAGTAGCAAAGAAAGAATAATAAGTTGTATCCAAAGTATTATGGTCCATACCAAATCATGCAGAAGATCGGTAGTGTTGCCTACAAGCTTGAGTTACCACCGACAACAAAGATACATCCAATTTTTCATGTTTCCTATTTGAAGAAGGTAATTGGGCATAATATTCCCACTCAAACAACACTCCCTGAGCTGGATGAAGAAGGAAGAATCATTTTGGAACTAGAGTGCATTCCTCAAACACGCACAAGAAGCCGAGGAATAGAACTATCAGTGAGTATCTCATCCAGTGGAAGAATTTACCAATTGAAGATGCCACATGGGAAGATGAGGATTTCATTCAAAAGTTTCCAAACTTGATTAGAATTGAGGACAATGCTTCTTTGAAGAAGGGGGGCATGCTACGCCCTTAATATTATTGTACATCAAGCTATGAATAGTCGGCTTGTGGCTATCTTAACTCTCTATTAAGTCAAATTATCATTAGTATATTGTTATTTAGCTATTTAGGTCAGCCTAAGTCTTATATAGGTGTGTCTAAGTCCCCCTAGGTGATGTGATTGGAATAAATGGGTATATATAGGAGGTTGTGAGTCTTATTTCATCATCAAGTTGTGAAGTGTGTTCTCATTAGAGATATTTGAAGGTTTTCCCCCTTGAAGTGGCTTGTTATTCTCAGTTATTATCAAGTATTTGCAGCATATTTCATATCATATTCTTCTATTGTGGAAGTTATTTCATAACACAAGTCAAAAGAGACAATGACAAGTGGCATACAAGAATAAGGCTTTCTAACCCTTTTCCCCTTGCTTAGTGTAGAATAAAGGTGGGCCTAAAGTGGATGACGGTATGCTTCCCCTTGCAATGGATGCAAGACATGCAATAGTGAGAATATTTGTATCCTACAACTATTACATGGAAAGGAGCATCAACTAAGGTTATTGATGTAAATAAGAAAGAATTGTGGAAGATGCTTGTGTGATAGTATTGATGTTGAGTGAAGGATTGTTGATCTTGGTGAAAAAAAAAAAACCAAGACCATGAGTTATGTGTTGTGTGTTAAGTTCTATAGGGTTATGGATACCTTTCTCTCGAGCACCACAACCTTTTCCATTATACCCTAATTGTTTCATGAAGTCATAACCATTTCCATAAAGATTTTGGAGTGTTTTTGAATCAGGAGGTTGTTCGTTGTTATGTTCATCATGGGTGATTGTAGAATTTGTGGCATTGTCTAAAGTAGTTGAGGTAGGTACTTTTGAAAGGTTATCTAAATTTTGTGTTGACATAATGATTGGTTGTTTTGGTTTCTCATCTTTCCTTTGTGTGAGTATGTGTTCACCCATAAATGAGAGTGTGAAGTCTAAGGATCCCCAATCATCACCAAAAAATTTAGATTTCCATGTCTGATCATTATGTTCAATTGCAAGAGGATCTAGGTTGGATGTTCAAATAAATTTTGAAAGAGGACATGTAGCTCCATTTTCAAGATGCAAGCAATTTTCAGGCTCAAGATCAGCTTCAAGTTGATAAATTTTATTATTATAGACATATTTCATTTTACGATGGAGAGTTGAAGGAACTGCATTCATGTCATGAATCCATGGTCTGCCTACAAGAATATTATATGAAATTTCATAAGGCATGACATGAATAGGATTTTGCAAAGTAATCACCCCAACCATAACCGGTAAAGTTATTATCCCAAGCGGTTGCTTTTTTTTATTATCAAATCCTTGAATAGAGATAGAATCAGGTATTATTTGTGATCTATATACTTCTGATCAATCAAGGAGACTCACTCCACATGCATTAAGAGAAAAACCATTGTCAATAAGAGTTTTCTTTATTCCTATGCTATGGAATTGAGCAATGATCATAAAGGAATCATTTTTTTTTGCAGCTCTAAAGGAGGGAGCTCGTGTTGATCGAAATTAATGTAAAGATTTGTTTGATTCATTGGATGATTTAAAGCTACCAAATCATTTAGAGTTGTACTAGTAGGAATTGTTATTTTTTGTAAAGCATTTTGAAGGGTGATGTTGTAACTGGGTGATGTTTGAAGTAAATCCCAAAGGGAAATTTTGTAGAAGTATTCTTTAATTGTTCAACAAGATCATACTCCTTTGTGGGTGGAAGGTAGCAAGGACCACTAGGTGGATTAGGTAAATGTAAGTGTATGTGCAGGATCATGATGGGCCAAAAAGTTGCAATATGATGGGTATGTGGCTAACGGCTTTTTTCTTACCCAAAATTGATGAAACAAAAAGGGTTTTTAAAGGATATTCTCAGCTTTCCACCAATATAAATTATGCCTTACCTTGAATTTAATAAGTAATTATTATTCATTTTCTATTCAAATTACAACTAAAGTCCTAATTGATAGGTTGATTGAAAAACATCTATAGCTTTCAAACGATATCATGTTTTTGAATCCAAAACATGGATCACAGTCTATACTTCGCGTACTATAGGATTAAAAAAGGAAAAATTGAACTTCATAAATTTTTTACCAAGTTAAGGTGGTCAAACGTACAATTTTTAATATTTTTTAAAAGTTGTAATAAAAGTTCATAATTAATTATTTACTTGGAAAAAAATTACAAAAAAATATGCATCACATCGGGCCATGAGTCCTCTACTTATATTTAAAATCTTATAAAATTTAAATATTATCATTTTATTGTGGTTAGGGTGGTCAGATAGACATCTCCTTGTTTTTTCCGTAAAATTTAAGTACTATTGCATTGAAATTTGAAATTTTCACCATATATATATATATATATATTTATTTAAACAAACCTAGTAGTTTAGAAACTACATTCAATTTTCTATAGATTCTATTCTTACATATTTTTGAAATAATATAGATAACTTATTCAAATTTTTACATCAAGTTGCCTAACTCTGATTTTTTTGAATTTTTTGCCACTTAACGGCCTATTTGTTCCATGATGATCCTATACATACCCGTAATGATGGTGGAATTATTTGTGGTAGTTGTGGGTTATTTTGTGTATTATATGTATGAGCAACAGTATCATCACTAGATTGATGTGATACATTAGAGGGATGAAGGGTATGCAAAGGTGGGTAAAGAGTAAGTTTAGGTTTATTGGAAGGATGAAGCGGATGCGAAGGTGGGTAAAGGATAAGCTTAGGTTTATTGGAAGGATGAAGAAGATGTGAAGGTGGGTAAAGGGTAAGTTTAGGCTTAGTATATTGAGGTTGAATATTGCTAACATCCTATAACAAGGGAGATTTTTCATTATCCTTGGAGGGGATATTATGTTTGTTTTGGATCATAATATCCTCCCTAGAAGGAGAGTTCCTAGGAGAACAACAAACCACATGTTCATGACAATTAAGGTTTGGTTTATCTAAAAGAACTTCATGACCATTAAGGGAGGTAGTAATGGTTGAATGTGTTTGATTATTGATAGTGGGGATATTAGGGGAAGGTTTTATTTGATTGTCGATTGTTTCAAAGGTCATATTTTCTCATTCCATATTATCTACCATACTAGGAGAGCTTGTAATATGTTCATCAAATATTGGAAAAGTAGCTTCATCACAAGTATGAGGAGAATCAAGGATGGAATTTATTTTCTCAAGAAATTTATCTGTAAGTGAAAGGAGGCAACTAAAATTCTCATGACACTCATTGGTTATGTTTTCTAACCGCATAATAGCATAATATCTTCTTCACAACTAGGAGGGATACTAGAAGAAGAATAAATGGGAGTATCATGATCATGTATGACCTCATTACTTTGTGCCCTAATATCTTCCACAATAGGAAAGGTAGGGGAAGGATCATAAAGAGGGTTGTAATAGGTTTTAAAGATTTGCTCGATAAAGTGTTCTATAAGTGAAATGAGACAACCAAACTTCTCATGAATCTCATTGGTTTTGTTGTCTAACAAATTATCTTCATCACAACTAGGAGAGATACTAGGAGATGAAAAAATGTGAGTATCATGATCATCTATGATTTCCTTAGTTTGTTCCCTAATATCATCCAAAAGAGGAGGTGTACGGGAAGGATCATAAAGAGGGTTGTTACACACTCTAAAGATTTGATTATTGAATACCACTCTATCATCCTCATCATTTACAATTTGATGTTCCTCAAAGTTATCCACACAATGGAAATTAGGTAAGGTGATGTCTAAGGATGTGTCTATGATTGCATTTTATTGTACTAAAATATATTCCCAAAGGGGATGAAGAGAAGGACAATCAAGAGCCACATGATTCTCAATGTTTGTTTCTCCTTTCACCAAGATACCTTCATTACTAAAAGGAGAGGTATTGGGAGAAGAACAAATATGATCGTCATGGTTATCTATGTTTGTAGGCACTTCTATCACATCATCCACACAAAGAGGAAAGATAGGTGTAGGACATGCAGTGAAGAAATGATAATCATGCTTATTGACTAACATTTTGAAATAACAATCTATGCTAACTCAAAATGCAATGTGAAATGTTGAAATGAAATGCAATTTTTTAGATAATAATGGACTAATTACGCTATTTAACAATGTGAGAATGCAAACTTGAAATTTAAACCATGCATGAAATAAACTAATTACTGCTAAATTTTATGAAATGCATGCTACAAAAGCCTAAAAGCACTATTTTGCATTCTGTAAAGTGTTGTTTCAGGGGTCAGAAGGGACTGACTAGCCCAAGGTGGAAAATGAGTCCCAGTATGGAACTTTTTCAATATTTTCAGCAATTTCAGATTAACTTTTAGGAATTCTGAGAGCCAATATGCAGAACTTAATGAAAAATGTAGAATTTTAGTAAATCTAAATGAATTTAGATGCAAGAAATGCAATCTAAATGAAACTTTTATGAATGCAAATTTTAAAGTCTATCATGCAAACTAGGGGAAATGTACTAGTAGCCGCCAAGGCTAACTTTGTCATTCATGTATAGTGCAAAATAGGCCCGATTTCAATTTTTTTTGGCTTCTTCGTAATCAAGGTAGGACCTTAAAAAGAAAAATTTGGCTTCTAGGTATTTCAAACATGTATTGTGGAAGTCGTAAAGTGAAAGTTGGTCAAAAAGGGGGCTTTTTTACCTCCGTCCCCTACATCTTCACTATTTTGCCTATACTCGTTCATTACAAATTCAATTTTTTTTAAAAAAATTTCCTATTACCAATTATCATTTCACCTATTTCAAGTTACGTTTGTATGGGGGGCCCATCAAAATATCACGTGGGTCCGTTAGGAGGTGGCCCCTTTACCATCAACCTCATCACATTAAAATGTCCTCCACGTACCCCATATTCCTTCATCAAACCATCCATATGAGTTAACCACGTACCCCTTAAGCCTTCATCAAACCACGCATACATGTTAACTTAACCACGGGTTGCTAGGAAACTTTAAGCCCTAACATGTTAATCTCATGTGGTTTCCTTCAAGAATGTTCATCGCTGCGACCACAGTTTCCTCTCTCCCGCTATCAACTTTGGCTCAGCGACCACGACGACGACCTTCGGCTATAGGTACCGTCTTCACCTCTCTTCACTTGTAAGATTGCTTGTTTAATAGTGGAATTTTATTGGGTTCAATAGTGTTTGAGTGCATTTTGGCATCTTTTAAAATTATTTCTGTGTATGGCATGAAGGGTGTGAATGTAATCATTTTTTTTACATGTGACTGCCAATTGGTAGAAAAATGAACCCTCGTGAATTATTCTATCTACGTCATCGAATTTTTGACTGCTATGCCTTTTTCTGACATTATTCTATGAACTAATCACATGTAATGTGATTTAAATAGGACATTGACAAAATTTTGACCAAGTATCATCATGAAATTTATTGGGTATATAATAAGATACTTAATCTTCAAATATTTTTTCATTTAATCTTATATGGAGCTACATAAAACATCTCCACCTCTCTTCACCTGCAAGATTGCTTGTTTAAGAGTGGAATTTTGTTGGGTTCAATGGTGTTTGAGTGCATTTTGGCATCTTTTAAAATCATTTCTGTGTATGGCATGAAGGGTTTGAATGTAATCATTTTTATTTACATGTTACTGTCAACTGGTAGAAAATTGAACCCTCATGAATTATTCTATCTATGTCATTGAATTTTTAACTGCTATGCCTTTTTTTGACATTATTCTATGAAGTAATCACATGTAATGTGAATTAAACAGGACATTGATGGAATTTTGACCAAGTATCATCATGAAATTTATTGGGTATATAATAAGATACTTAATCTTCAAATATTTTTTCATTTAATCTTATATGGAGCTGCATAAAACATCTCCACCTCTCTTCACCTACAAGATTACTTGTTTAACAGTGGAATTTTGTTGGGTTTGACGATGTTTGAGTGCATTTTGGCATTTTAAAAACTCATTTCTATGTATGCAATTAAGGGTTTGATTGTAATCATTTATATTTACATGTGACTAGCAACTGGTAGACAAGTGAACCCTCATAAATTATTATATGAAATTTAAACATTTAATCAAAACCTAAGTGAGTGCTACCAATTAATTTATATGGAGCTGCAGAAAATGTCTCCACATCTCTTCACCTACAAGATTGCTTTTTCAACAGTGGTTTTTATGGGCGTCATCAATGTTTGAGCGCTATGATTTCTGTTGACATTATTCTAAAATCCCCTCTCGCCAGTCTAGAAGCTCTCGACCTTCCTCAGACTACTTGATTGTCCCTTCTCCAAACCGTTTACCTTCCCAAACTTTGCATAGGTCTCCATGTCAATGTCTCCTTTTGACTCTTTCATTAATTGCATTGTTTTTCCCATCCTTCCTCGATCCCACTGTATAAGTGATAATGATGAGAAATCATTACGCCTCATGGCTTCAGGTTTTGATTTAAGGCTTGATAATACTATTCCATAAAATCATGAGTCGCAAGCCCCATCATCCACAATATGAACCACTTCAAATGATGATTCTCCTTTGGTAGAACTCACTTGGGTTTTGATTAAATCTAGTCGAATATGGTTGATTGGTAGACATCATATTACTTGTGCCTCACTTACACAGTTACATTGCAACATTAGAACATTCCACTTTATCCAAATATTTGTTTCTAATTTCATTTTGGATGGACCAGCAATGACTTAGAGATCTAAATAGAATAGTCCATAGTCTCCCAAAAATTTGTATCTTAAATTATTGGTAAATATTTGAGAGAAAATTAAATAAAATTTTGGACCAAACTCATGCTGCCACTTGGTAATATTTTAACAGGTTAAGCAGTGCAGTAAGCTTTTAGATTTAGCCTTAAACAAGGCTAATTAATGTAATCTAGGTATACCTCCTTTGAGTAATCCACCAGATGAGAGGAGGGAAATAAATAATGTTAACATACCATTGTTTTCTAATGAAGTGGAGCATATTAAAATTTCAAAAGATCTTTTTCTTCATCAAGTGAACCAGATAATTTTCATTGAAATTGCATTAGTTTTTCTAAACCACTACATTGTTATCTAATAAAGAAGCTTCCATAAAAACATATCTCTTCCTTTCATAAACAAAACTAGCAGTGCAGACTGTGAGGACTCTATAACAAATGAATTTTCTCAGAAATTTCCACAAGTATGAATCTATAATTCTGATGGTTGCCTATTGAATGTACTCACATGAAACCAAATTAAAATGTACTAAATGGAGAAACAATTAAACAACTATATAAGGAGAAAGAACCTTAGTTCATCTCACCAGACTAAGAAAATGGACCGACCAGATGAAATTAAGCAAACAATGTCCAAGTTGTAATGGCTGCCACTGTGTATACAGTAGAGTCACCAAAATGTTGCCCAAAAAAAGATGCAGGCAACTTCAAAATCAATGTATTGTTGTATGTGGAACTAACATAAAATAGAACATGAAACACATTTCCTTTCAACTTGCCACTAATAAAAGGTAAAAGGTAAAGGTATCTTATCTTAAATATTTTAATGTCACAACCTAACTACCTACAAATTTTGCAATCCATCTGTTTCAAAATTTGACTTTATGTCTATCAAACTGTATTCTAGACTTCAAGTGGTTGAAATGTTGTCTTCCATGCAAACAACCCAGGCTCAAATTTTAACTTGAATTCAATATTTGCAGCAACAGGTTTTCATCTCATGACCAAGCTGAGGAATCAACAAGCCTTGCCAACTCCCCTACATCATAAGCAAAGAATGAAGGGGAGACATACTTAACCCTTTAACTCTTCCCAAAAATATTTAACCCACTCACTAGTCATCTAATCCACTAAATGGTTTAATTTATGCATATAATTGTCATCATAACCATGTATATGAAATCTAAATCATATAATAAAAATAATTTGGAGAATTGAATTCTAAAATATGTATAATCTAATGGGTGGTATGTATCTATATAAGACTGTACATATGTAATCTGATATATATATATATGTGTGTGTATAATCTTATATGGATAATAATGGTGAAAACAAGGAAACCGTTAGAGATGAAGACTCTAGGGCTTAAAGCTACCCAACAACCCGCAGTTAAGTTAACATGTACGCATGGTTTGATGAAGGAATATGGGGCACATGGAGAACAGTTTAATGTGATGAGGTTTATGGTAAAGGGACCACCTCCTAATGGATCCATGTGATATTTTGATGGCCCCCCCATACAAATTTAATTTGAAATAGGTGAAATGATAATTGGTAACAGGCAATTTTTCATTCAACACACCATTGTTTAGCAGGAAAATACAAATGTGAAAGTCAATCACCACAATTCAATGCATTCAATATACACATTCTAATGATTTTATAAGAGGCAATTTCCAGTGTCATTTTCACAATGAATTTGCATATGCTTTCATAGCACATCCTATACAAAACTCAGGAATAGATGGCCACTGCAAAATGAAATGACAAATTGTTTCCCACAAAAAATTCAAAAATGAAACTCACCCACAACAATTCAATGCATTCAATTTACCCATTCGAATTATTTTTAAGAGGGAATTCCCATGGTCATCTTCATTATGAATTCCCCCTTTCTTTCACTAAATATCCTCTACAGACTTCAGAGCTTACTAAGGAAACTTCTACACATTCCTCTTCAAAGGGAGCTTATTCATGTTTGTACACCTAGAATAAGTAAATTCATGATTTTATTTATTAGTATACCGGATTTACATTTATGTTGTCTATTTCATTGTTCAATATACTCTTTTATATTTATGTACCCAGTGTCTACATTATTTGTAGCAATACATTATTTTCCACTAATTTTATGGGTTTCAATAATTAGATTACATATTTGTATATACATATACATATACATGTACATGTATATGTATATACAAAAATATATACACATGTATATGCATATGTATGTATGAATGTATATGTATACATGTATATTTATATAGATATACATATATTTATTGAAAGTCTTGGCACGAAGTATATGCACAATATACACTATCAAATAGATCCGTGCAATGGTTGTCACTAAATATATGTATATTTATATAGATGTACATGTATATGCATATAGATATACATGAATACACATACATATATATGTATATATATGTCCAGTCTATTGCACTATGCCATATATGGTGCCATCATATGTAATACACACTATTATTTTTAGCTTCATACCAAGGATCAAAACATTGTGAATTTTAATGCTCCAATCAAAACTCTTATTGTTGTGCATGCAATATTGTAAGGATGATTTGATGTGGGAATGTTACAAGTACTAAGTACTAACCCCATTTATTACAATTATTTTGCAGGCAAGCAGGAGCGTGGAGAGGTGAATCAAGCATGTGGATTATCAACATACCAACAAAGTTGTGTTTGTTAACACAACAAACTCTACAGGGAAATTTTTTCTGAATGCTTCATGATATGTTTACATTTTTTGGTATACAAATGTTCATAAATAAATACTTTTCTTATCAGATGCTTATTTCATTGGAAGAATGTTTTTATTGGAATTGATATCTTAATGGAAAGAATGCGAGGACTTATCTGAAATCAACATAAGACATTCAACGTTAATGATAGGTAAAGTCTATGACTTTATTTTGGCAATGACCTAGTAATACTGAAAAATGTGTCTTTTTATATATATGGCTGAAAGTTAGATGAAATGAGCAATAGTATACAGTAATTATGAGATTAGTTAGTATTAGATTAATTATATGTCTGCATGTATATACATATATATATATATATATATATATATATTGATGGGTATATATGTACATACATATATATGGTTATGCATATATGTATGTACATATATAGCTATATATATATGTGTGTGTGTCTATGTGTATATATATAATTAATCAGATAATTAACATGTAGTTCCATTAATTTTTGATACTGATAATTGATAAGAGTATATCATTTTCTTCATATGCCTTCATCAAACCACACATATGGGTTTATGTAACAAATTTTTGTGATCATTTTTTTTGACAAAGACTGAAACATAGTGTAATTAGTGAGAACACAGAAAATAGAAGGCTGAAACCATCATCAAACATAGAAGGCATACAAATTTGAGGTTCCAATAAAAAACAATAGTAGCATTAGGAAATTTTATAATCATATCATAGTTATATTTTGAATCAAACTGCAATAATTGATTGGGTGGCGCGAGAGAAAAACATGGCTCGAACATACTTGAAACATAATTACATCAGCATTATCACATCTTATAATCATATCACAGTTATAACTTTAAGCAGATAAACAGATTTGATTTGCAAACCAGATCATTGAAATATACTACTACATCGATCAAAAAACAAAATTGAATATGGACATCATCAACTATCCATATTTCTAGGAAAAGGTGGTGGCATGATATATTCGCCAGTAGCTGAGTCAGGTCCACTTGTAGGAGGTGATACTTGGTTAATACCTCCTTGAAGGCATGTTGTTATTTGAGCAAGTAATGCCTAGCTTGCATCAGCAATCAATCCCATTTGTTGTGAGCCACTCCCAACCTGCATATTGTTGATGGTTGTAAAGGTTGGTGTCAAAATGCTCATAATATCAAGTAGGATAGGATGATGGGTGGGTATAGGATGCCCTACTGTTGACTTACATTTTCTCTTCTCTGCTTGTTTTTCTTTCTTTTTTGCTTCATTTTGTAGACATTCAACCTTGTCCTACTCCTGTCGAATGGCTTTCTCTTGCATTCTTATCATTTTTTGCTCATCTTCTATTGCTTTCCTTGCTTGCTTCTCAACCCTTGCTGCTTCCTTTATAATTGCTTTTGCTTCACAATCTTCCTTTCTCTGCAACATCTACTCCTTCTTACATTGTTGTAACTCCTCTTGCCTTTTCTTCTCTGCCTCTTGTTGGTTGAACAATTTGATGAAGGCATCGGATGTTAGTACTTGGGACCCCCTACTAAGGTGAAGCATTCCTAAATGACCTCTCTCTGATGTTCCTTGCACCCTTTGCACTGGAAGTTTCAATAATTTGCTGATTGGTCTTGTTGTTTGCAATCCATCATGTGGGGTACATGGCACAAACTCAGCTTCTTCCTCACTAATAGCATTGTCATCTTCACTTTGACCATCGCTATGCTCTTGCCAATTCCTTGCATTAGTGAAGTAATGTATTACTTTAGCTTGATCAACTTGTGGTGGGGAATGCATAGAGAGGCTGACTTCTTCCTCAGTTGGATTTATTTGTACTCCAAGGTTTGTGGCTGCTTCATGCATCCATTCTGATTGGCTAACTTGAGTTGGAAAACTCAGGCCTATTGATGTAGTGGTTGTATCTTTAGTGGAGGGTGCAATAACTGATTGAACTTTTGGTTGGAAATCTGTTAAAACTTGCTGGATTTCTGGTTGAAAGTGTGTTGTAGCTTCATTACCCCATGGCATTCTACTGCAACATCACTTGCCACTTCCCTTGCATCATATTCCCTCACAAAACCATCTTTTACATCCTCATTATAACCAAGAAGATGCAAGCATGTCTCTACTGCCATAACATCATCTTCAGTTTCCATTGTGACTGGTTCATCTTTTGTTCTAGGAGTTGCAACATCATCTTCAACAAAATAGCCCTCACTTAGGCCCATGTCATTGTCAAGGGCTGACAAATTAAGAGGAAATATTCCTATTCTGTGGAACCCACTAACAATATTACTTGGTTTCAAGGATTTTTTGAAAGCTTAGCTTGCAAGACTTGCCAACTCTTCACGTCCAATATCAATATGTGGGTTTGCAGCCTACCAAATAGTTCTTTCCTCTCTGAAATATGCCTTGAATGGAGCAAAAATGTTGACATCCAATGGCTGTAGCTTGTGACTGGTATGAGCAGGCAGCATTAGTAGGTCTATTCCTAATTTTTGTGATTGTTCAATGGTCTTGAAAGCCATGTGGCTACCATGACCATCAAAAATGAGAAGAGCCCTATTAGTTAGTGAAACCCCATTGGGGATATTAGCTACAAAATGGTCTAACCATTGGAGAAATAGTTCCTTTGTCATCAGTGCATGTTCTTGGACTGCCATCAATGCCCCTACCTCACAATTAAGAAATAGTTTTGCATGTGCCTCTTTGATTTAAACAAGTAGAACTCGGGAATGCTTATCCTAGCTGCACTTACACAAGACAACACTATCATCCACTCTCTACTTTTTGAAACCAAATGTGGTACACAGTTTGTACCCAATTTGGCAATAACTCTCATGCCATAGTTCCTACTAGCTTGAATACTAGTCTCATTGCAGTTCCATATCCAACTTGCTCCATACTAGTTAAGTTTGATCAGGTTCTTGAGGTTGTCATAGAATGCTTGCACGATAGAAGAACGAACCATAATCGCTCTATCACTATCCACTCCTTCAGCTATTCTGATTGTCAAATCTAGGTGCCTTCTTCCAAATCCTTCCCACCATGACCTCTCGGGGACCCCATTTGTGAAACGATTGGGTCGACTTGCGATTATATGGGAAATAGTGGCTTGTAGTTGATTTAATTACAGTCTGTGGCCCAATCTTGCCATGTCCTTGCACCATTGGACAACTTCAATCTCCTCCTCTTTAGTTAAAATTGTACGTGGACCCCTCCTCTTTGTGGTGGTTTGTCCTAACAACCAAGCCCTCAAAATACTAGGTGGCATACCCTACTTGATTGCTATTGCCCTGATTGACATGTTATGTTCTTCAACACTCTTAACTGCTCCTTCCATATCAGCATATGTCCACTGCCTAATGGGTACAGGTGAAGGTAGTTGCAGAATAGGTTGAACATTTGGCTGAATAGGAGGTTTAGCTTTTGTTGTGTTGGTGGCTTCATCTATAGAGTCAGGAACATCTTGTGGGCTGAGATTTGCATGAACTTCCTCATCAGGCTATGTTTCAACGAATAGCACCCCACGAGTTACTCTAATTGCACATTTTCCTCTTCCTACAACCCTTGTAGTCCTTTAAGCAGGTGCCATAATTTTCTAGTTAACCTACACAAACAGTATAAATTGAATAACTTGTTAGTTCATAGAATAATGTGAACATCAATCATAGCACTCAAACATTAACGATGCCCAAAAAAACCCACTGTTCAAAAAGCAATCTTGTAGGTGAAGAGAGGTGGAGACTTACTAATCCAGATTTTTTGATAAAACTTTGTGCAATTTTTCTTCATCAACATTTTGAATCATACTCCATGATCCAAAACGTTGATGAAGAAAAATTGAATAGAGTTTTATCCAAAAATCTTGATTACTAATGGTCATGGACTATGGAAACAGAATGTTATTAAGAGGTGGAGATATTTTCTATAGCTCCATATCAGATTAAATGAAAAAAAACTTTAAAGATTAAGTATCTTATTATACACCCAATAAATTTCATGATGATAATTGGTCCAAATTCTGTCAATGTTCTGTTTAAATCACATTACCTATGATTACTTCAAACAATAATGTCAAAAAAGGCATAGCATTCAAAAAGTTGATGCCATAGACAAAATAAGACAGAATAATTCACAACAGAATAAGATAGAATAAGATAGTCAAACCCTTCATGCCATACACATAAATGATTTTTAAAGATGTCAAATGCAATCAAACACCATCTAACCTGAAAAAAATCTAGTATTGAACAAACAATCTTGCAGGTGAGAGAGGTGGATCAAACTTGTACTAGTCACATGTAAACTCTACATGACTTGATATGAGGAAACAGTACATGGCATGACTATATATATATATATATATATATAAATATGTATGTATGTATGTCTACAGTCTAATAAGAATATGATAGAATAAGATAGAATAAATCACAAGGGGTCATTTTT
Source organism: Sequoia sempervirens (assembly GCA_007258455.2). NCBI lineage: Eukaryota > Viridiplantae > Streptophyta > Pinopsida > Cupressales > Cupressaceae > Sequoia > Sequoia sempervirens. The sequence continues at coordinate 473,471,136 of VDFB02193867.1, forward strand.
CTACTAGTCAGCAGTGACATATAAATAGAAATGATTATAGTCAAACCCTTCATGCCATACATAAAAATAATTTTTAAAGATGCCAAAATGCAATCAAGCACCAGATTCTTACCAGATTTTGATATATATATATCTATACAATCTGCTATGATGAAACCCTACACATTCTTATCAGATTATATATATATATAATCTGCTATGATGATACCGTACACATTCTTATCAGATTATATATATACAATATACTATGATGAAACCCTACACATTCTTATCAGATATATATATATATATACAATTTGCGATGATGAAACCCTAGCCATTATTAAAGATGGATTTAGAATATAACTGTGATATGATTAAAAAATGGGTAATGCTGATGTTATTATATTTGACATGTATGGTATAATGCTTCTATTATAATCTTTGATTTATGATGAATGCAGGTGAAAAAAATGTAACTACGATATGATTAAATAATGGATGGATAATGCTAAGTTGAACAGCTGAGTGAAAGAAAAATTATTGGTATGCTTGAAAATAATGTAAACACTGAGTACATAAATATGAATATAATGTAACTATGATATGATTAAATAATGCTAAGTTGAATAGCTGAGTGAAGAAAAAATATTTGTATGCCTAAAATTAATGTAAACATTGAGTACATAAATATAAAACATTATATTGAACAATGAAACAGACAACATAAATGTAAACATTAAGCCTGATAATAATGTAAACACTAAATATATTGAATAAATAGAATATTATGCTTGATAAATATAAAAGAGTACATTGAATAATGAAACAAACAACAAAAATGTAGAATAGTATGGTTGAAAAAAAATGTAACCAGTGCGTACTTAAATAGAAAAGATTATATTGAATATTGAAATAGACAACTTAAATGTAAAACAAATAGGCTGAAAATAATGTAAACACTGAGTACATAAATATAAAAGAGAATATTGAATAATGAAATAGACAACATAAATGTAAATCGAGTATACTGATAAATAAAAACATGAATTAACTTATTCTGGGTGTACCAACCTAAATAAGCTCCCTTTTAAGAGGAATGTGTAGAAGTTGCCTTAGTAAGCTCTAAAGTTTGCAGAGGATATTCAGTTAAAACAGGGGAGAATTCATAATGAAAGTGACCATGGAAATTCCCTCTTAAAACTTCATGCGAATTGGTAAATTGAATGAATTGAATTGTGGTAGGTGAGTTTCAAATTTGAATTTTTTGTGGGAAACAATCTATCATTTCATTTTACAGTGGCCATCTATGCCTAAGTTTTGTCGTGGCCTTTAGGAAATCAATTTTATATTTGGTTTAATTGTCAAAATAGGTGGCTCTATTAAATTCAGTCAGATATATGAATTATACTATGTTTTTTGGTATATTAGGGAACCTTACACCATTAACTGTTTATGCAGGTACCGGAAGTAGATGGAGTTAATGCATGAAGATGTCAAGGGATGTGTGTGTGATTGTGCAATTGATAGCTTATAAAGCTATTAAATGTTTTGTATTATGTCATAATGTGGACCATTAACTGTTTATAATGTTTTAAATTATGTGACATTGTGCACCATTAACTGTTTATGTATACATGTAAATACAATGCACTAGAAGCTTTAAGACACTTGCATGGAGTGGTTATTGTAAACATCATTGTATCCTTTTTAATTCATAAACGACTTTATTTTGTGCAAGTTGACTTCTGTTGAAAACATAATTGTACCAATATATGTTTAATTTTTTTTTTTGTTGGTTGGTTATAGACTAAGTAGTGAACATATACTGGTGTAATATCTAATTTTTTATTGGCATAACTACAACATTTTAATGACTAAAATGTAAATGGATATTGGGGGGATAGCTGAACGAGGAGTAAACAACAATCGGATCATGAACGACAATCGGGGGTTTTCCCCTAATGAAAATCCTAATGAAAAATGAATGCAAGGATAGATCTAAGGCACCAAATCAAAAGGGAGAAGTATTCCAAAATTCTGGTTCACCAAAATGTGACATAGATTTTAGGAACCCGAAATGCTAGGCTCTCTTCCTAGGGTTTTGCACCTAGAAAGAGAGAGATTAGGGGTTCTAAAATGCTTATGTACATTCAAATCAGGATGTGTGCAATGTGATACAATTTAAATGGAGTGATATAAGTGCTACTAAACTATAAAATTGATTAAACATGCATGTAAAATCTAAGAATTATGACTTGTTTGAAAACACATTGTGTATTTTAATAATGAACTAGAAACTTAGGTAAATGAAAACATAATTTAATGAGATTGAATAGAGTGTACCTAGAGGTATAATGAAATTATTGGAAGGTTTTGGAATGTCTCTAGAACTTTTTTTAATGGTCACTAGGACTCATTCTCCAAGCATGGTGAATCAGTCCTGGTTCTGCTAAAATCTTCTAGAAACCTATTTTTGACTATTGGGAGTTGAAATCTAGAAAAATGTATTTTTAGGACTATAGGTGGGACTCATTCACCATGGGTGGTAAATCAGTCCACCTACAAAAATCTAGAAAATTAGAGAAAGATTCTATGGACTTAAATCTGTACTTCTGCCTCTTACAAGTCTCTACTTCTGAAATTGTCAGATTTGGGTTTAAAAATGGATTTTTGTTGATGATTTGACTTGAATTAAGGGAAGAAGATTTGGATGAATTTTAAATTCTATCTTCAATGATTATTAAGCTTCCAAAGTACCTAAATCTGTATACAAAAAAAACTAAGAAGAAAAATTGTTGATTGTTACAGAATGGGGGTTTTCCTTGGTCAAACCCTGTTTAGGTAATTAAACCAAATTGATGAAATAAAGGAATGAAGTATGTAAAAATGGAATAAATTACTTTGTAGTGATGATTTATCTTGGACATTTTCTGCAACACATGTTAAATTTTCTATTGAATACTTTAGAATGCTAACTTAAAGACTTCTAATGGAGAAACCTCAACTTCCTTCACTTGTGATGGAAGATAGATAAAGAATGGATGTGGATTAAGTTGTTAGATGATGTTGGGGTTTAAAATGAGCATAAAAACACTTATTTATAGTCAATTGTGCCTTAGTACCTAGTTATACTACATCATAGGCCAACATGTAGTGAAGATAAACTTTAAATTTTAATTTTTTCTGCTCAAGGGTTAAAATGGGGGTAAGATAGGACTCATTCACCACACATGGTGAATGGGTCCCACTTGGGTGGGACTCATTCAGCAAGCATGGTGAATGGGTCTCACAGGGGCCATTCCAACACATGTGGAGCTAAGGAGATAGGAAATAAGGTTGAAAATGCTATCTTGTCAAGTGTTTGATCAAGTAAAGCCTCAAGATGCATAATATGGGTAAAATAGGACTTATTAATGATTATGTAAATGTTGAATAGGGATTGGGACACATAAATCAATGAGAAAGTGTAATTAAATGCACTTTACAACACTAAAATTAGGTTCACATAGCCTAGAAATTCACAAGAACCCATGTGAATGTGTAAAACACATTACAACACTAGTTTTTCATTAAGTTAACATTAAGAATCTTCTATATTGATGTAATAATGTAATTAAATATGTTTTATAATGTTGAATTAAGGAGAAATAAGTTAATTAAGTCTAGAGAAGCATGAAATTCCTTTACAACACCTTTACAAGATGTCATTAAATAAATTTTGTCTGATTTGCAAGGGTCCAAGACCTAGTGTGGAAACATAAACGGCATTACAACACTAGATTAAGACCTCATTAAGTCCATTGAATCTCTTGTCAAGTAGTGGGTCCAATTTTCAATGGAATAGGACTTAATTTTAAACCTCTAAATGCAAACTATATATGAAAAATATGGCCATCAACGTGTCATTATATTGAGCCATCTAAGAATTTCAACCATTAATTCTTAAGAAAATCTTGTGCGAGCAAGATGACAACAGGCTGATTGATTTTAAAACCTCAACCATTGAGAACACATTAAGATATATCAAAAAATTATAAAAAGATTAAAACATATCTGATTAATTCCTTTTCCTAATTGGAAAATCCCAAGTGGATAGACACCCACTCTGTTAACACATTTAATCACATACTTAGTATTAAATAAAACTTGTCATGTCATATTTACCTACTTTCCCATGGAAAATAATATACTTGCACTTAATCATAGTAGGAAAATGGGGAGTGATCCTGCTTCGATCTTAGAATGTCAGCTCATACCCTTCCTTGCTTTATTTTCACCTTCGCACATATACTAGTACCTGACCAAATTGATGGCTGAAAATCCTAAACATGTGTGATATGGAGGGGTTGGAGGAATCAATCACTGATTCCTACTCTTGGTCTTGCTTGCAAGACTTCCTTGGTGTCTTACTTCACCACCTTAACCTTTAGGAACTTCTTCTAGTTTAGGTACCCTTGGTTCTCCTAGCCAACCCCACTATCAACTCAGATTCTTCCTACCAAGTCAAAACTTGATGCAATCTTGCAATTCTAACCTTAACCCTTAATTCACCCTAAAGCCTACAATACCTCCAAACTTGATTTAAGGTTTGCAGGGGTGTGGAGGTGTTTATATTCATTGAAATCCATCCAATTTCGGTTCTTAAAGGTCCTTTTATCCCTTTTGCAAGTCGCTTTCACCAAACCCTCTTTTAAGCTTAAAAAGGCTACTAGCCCTAAGAGCCCCAATTAGGCCTCTTTCTTCGAGAAAATAGGGTTGTTCTCAAATATTTCCAAAGAACATCCCAATATTTTTTTGGGATTCCTAGTCCATTTTCCCACCTCTCAAATATTTTTGAGGTCTTGGGTCTTTATCTGCCATACAAGGCCTCAACTTGAAAATGGACAAAAGCTAGGGTTTTAAAGTCTTTTTATGGCTGCTTTCAATCTGCTAAATCTTTCACCAGCCAGATGAATTGGTGGATTTTCCTCCTGATTACTAGACCTTTGCAAGACCCCCACCTACTTTCTCCAAAAGGAAATTATTCAATAATTTGTCACCCCTGCAAGTTATGTGCTCTACACTTTAGTCTTTCCTAGATGGGCACTTCCCTAGCTCGCCTAGGGCAAGGATTTTCCAATAGCTCTTGCACTCACACAAACCATAAATACTACCATATATACATAAATGGAGTCTATTCATTTTTCCAAAAGGGTCGTACAATTTGTATGGTGGGAAAGTGAGCTAATACTCCATTTTCTCAAAACTATCTAGTTCAGACTAGCAATAGGATGAAATCAAAACTATTTACACACAATGCTTGAAATTGAACAAAGAAGCTAATTAGTGTTATAAAATGCTTGGAAAACTACCACACTACATTCTACACAAGTTACAATTCCAATATTGATCCATTAAAACTCACTACAAAGAAAAAATCAGATAATTCACTCTAAAACTATCTTTTATTGAATCCAAAAACTCCAATCAAAGTAAAAATGCTTCCAACCTTGCTCTCAAGTCAAGGAACACCCTATAAAAATCAATAAAAGTAGTTATGCCTCCCTTTGGTCATACATGTTAGTTACATTGTGGCAGAGTTGCAAAAAATGCAACATTTTGCAACTTTTGCCAATTTCTAGTAAACCAAGTAAAATGAGTTTCTAAACTCATCTACCCTTCCTCAATTTCTATCCTAGAGATCAAAAATATCCATAAGATATATCCTCTACTCAATGATCAACATGACCTTCATGGTAACACATCAAAAACAAAAATTCATCCTAGATTTCCTAATTGCCTAGTGTTTCCTAGGTGCTCCTGCACCATTCTCCCCCTCTCTGCACAAGCACTATGGAATGCGAGGAGAGATTAGTGACACATCAGCACCCTACTTCTTAAACTGAGCTTCATCTACCCATGTAGCCTCAAACTCTGGCTTGTCCTTCCACTTGATGAGGTGCTCCATGTACTCCTTAGACCGGGTAGAATTCTTCACTCTTGATTCCAAGATCTTCTCTACTTGTAGCTTATCTTGAGTAGGTAAGGCTATGTTTCTCACATCCTTGAAGATATCCCTATTGTTCTGATTCATGTTCATGACTATTCCCTTATATCTAATCAGATTAGTTACATTGAACACTGGAGAGATGCCTAAATCTGCAGGTAATTCCACCTTGTAGGCATTCTTCCCATATTTGGCTAATACCTTACATAGTCCCACTCTTTTCATCTACAACCTAGATTTGTTGAGGTGGACCATAACATATTCTCCTACTGCAAATTGTAGATCCTTTCTAGATAAATCCACCTTCTCTTTCAACTTTTGAGTAGCCTCGGTGACTATCTTCTTCACCTACTCTTGAATCTCCTTCATGGTCTGAGAGAAATCCTTTGCATGTCCACTCCTATGCTCCATAGCTTCTAGATCCCTGAGCTCACACACACCTCTTGGGTGCATTCCATACACTATTTCAAAAGGACTCTTCCCTGTAGTCTTGTTCACACTATCATTGTATGCATACTCAGCCTGTGTTATGACCAAGTACCATGTTTTTCCATACTCTTTCATTAGGCATCTTAGAAGGTTACCTAACACCCTATTAACCACCTCTATTTTCCCATCAGTCTGAGGATGGTTTGTTGATCCAAAAGATAGGTTGGTACCTAATATGCTCCATATATTCTTCCAAAAATGACTCATGAACTTCACATCTCTGTTTGAGACAATGCTAAAAGGCAATCCATGGATCCTCACAATCTCTTTGAAGAAGAGATGAGCAATATAGCTAGGATCATGGGTGGTCTTGCAAGGAATGAAATGACTCATTTTTCTAAACCTATCTACCACCACATAGACACTATCAAACCCTATCTTAATCTTAGGGAGTCCTACAACAAAATCCATGCTAACACACTCCCATGGTCTGTTGGGAATGGGTAGAGGTTGATACAAATGTGCATTACTAGCTCCCCCTTTGGCTTTCATACAAACTACACACTACTCCACATACCTCTTGACATCCCTTGGAAACTTGGGCCAATAATAGAACCTTTGCACTAGTTCCATTGTCTTATTGATGCCAAAATGACCACTAAGACTACCATTGTGCTTCTTTTGGATGAGATTCTCTCTCATTGAAACTTTTGGAACACATAACTGATTCCCCTTGAACAAAAGTCCACTCTGCAATGTATACTCTAAGAACTGACTATGAAAATGATTCTCAAAATTAGAACATACCTTATATGCCTCTGAGAAGTCTTCATCTTCACCATAGAGATCCTTGAAACTCTCTATCCCAATGCTCTTTATCTGTATTTCTTGCACTGTCAGCAATCTTCTACTTAGTGCATCTGCCACTTTGTTCAACTGTCCCTTCTTGTGTTTAATGGTAAAAGTGAAAGCTTGGAGGTATTCCATCCATTTCAAATGTCTATTGCTCAACTTATCTTGAGTGTTGATGTAGCTTAGCGCTTGATTGTCAGTAAAAACTACAAACTCTTTAGGTAGGAGATAATGCCTCCACTTCTTAAGTGACTGCACTAAAGCATATAGTTCTAAGTCATAAGTAGAATACTTCTGTTTAGCTTCATTGAGCTTTTCACTAAAGAAAGCTATAGGTATGACTTCTTGGCTTAGCACTCCCCCTACTACAATTCCACTAGCATCACATTCCACAGTGAATAACTTATCAAAACTAGGTAACAAAACGATGGGTTGAGTTGCTACTTCTTGTTTCAGTCTCTCAAAACCTTTCTTAGCTTCTTGAGTCCATTTAAACTTAGTATTTATGCCACCTTTGATTGTATCTAGGACTAGTGCACATATGCCACTAAAATTCCTTATAAACTTTCTATAAAACTGAGCTAATCCATGAAAACTTCTTACCTCTGTCTCTGTGGTTGGTGTAGGCCAGTTTAGGATAGCTTCCACCTTGCTTGGATCCATCTTCAATGATCCTTGGGCTACTAAAAACCTCAAATACACAAACTCTTGTTTGAAGAACTCACATTTCTCTAGGTTGATGGCTAACTTCTCCTCTTGCAACCTTTTAAGTACCATCTCCACATGCTTTAGATGTTCTTCTATTGTCTTGCTAAAGATGAGTATATCATCAAGATATACCACCACAAATATCCCTGTAAAGTCTTTGAGAACTTCATTCATGAGCCTCATGAATGTGCTAGGGGCATTAGAGAGGCCAAATGGCATAACTCTCCACTCCTACAACCCATCAGTTGTCTTAAAGGCTGTCTTCCACTCATCTCCATCCTTGATTCTGATCTAGTGGTATCCACTTTTGAGATCCAACTTGGTGAAATACTAAACTCCTCCAAGACAATCCATCAAATCCCTATCCTAGGAATAGGAAACCTATACTTGATTGTGATTCTATTTATAGCTCTAGAATCAGTGCATAACCTCCACTTACCACCTTTCTTAGATGCCAAGACCATTGGTACTACACATGGGTTGATGCTCTTCCTAATTAATCCTTGATCCAACAACTCCTACACTTGTCTAGCTACTTCTAGGTTCCGATCTAGTGTAAGCTTATAAGATGCCTTGTTTGGTAATGAAGCCCCTAGTATGAAGTCAATATGATGACTGATGGCTCTCTTTGGAGGTAAGGTTGCTGATGCACCCTCACTCACTATCTCCTTATACTTCTTAAGCAACTTCTGGACTGCTCTGGGTATGACTGTCTTCTTTGCTTTGTCTTCTTCCTTGGGTTGCACCATAACCACATATCCTTCACCTCCTTGATGTAGAGTGTTAAGGAACTCCTTTCCACTACTTAATAAGACACTAGGGATCTTTGATTGTCCTTCTTCCTCATCTGAAAGTGACTACAACTTGAATTTCTTTCCATCCTTTTTGAATGAGATAGTATTTTCCTTTCCATCATAGATGGCACCTCTATCATATGTCCCTAGTCTGCCCAATAGAAGATGGCATGCATCCATGGGTAACACATCACAAATCAGCTTATTCTTGTACCCTCCAATGGAGAGCTCCACCATTGTTTGCTCATTGACAAGAACACTCTATCATTTGTTCAACCATGTCACCTTGTAGGGATCAGTGTGGGACATTTTCTCTAATTTCAACTTCCTTACTACCTCCTCAGAGATGATGTTATCAGTTGAACCTGAATCCACAATATCCTTACATACTTTCCCAAGTATTTTGCATCTCACTCTAAATAAGGCTCTTCTTTTCCTTGGCTCTTCCTTGACCAGTTATCTAATCAAAACTCTTCTATAATCAGATTCTCCCCCACTTCTGATTCAATTTGACTAACCTCTGGTGATTTGGTACTCATGGTGTCCTCTTATGCATATGCCACTCTCTTCTCAGTATTTGATGAAGATGCTTTCTCTGGGCACCTATAAGTTGGATGTCCTACTTGACCACAGTTGTAACACTTCATACTAGCAAAGTATGAGTTACTTCTGCTTGCTCCTCTTCCTCTATTTGAACCTCCTTGAGGTCCTCTACCTCTATTATACCCTCCTCTAGAAGGTGTCTCACTTCCATGCTATGTGATTTTAGACTCTCCTTGGTTTCTTTATTTAGTCCCTCTACCTTGGTATCCACCTCTATGTCCTCTTTGATCTCTACCTTTTCCTCTGCTCTTAGAAGCCTGTTCTTGTTTCCTCTTACTCCTCTCTTCAATCTTTATAGCCAATTGATAGCATTGGTGTACTATCTTGGGACTTAGAAGAGTCATCTCCTCTTGAATGTTCCACTTCAAACCATTAAGGTATCTAGCCACCTTAAGACTTTCATCCTCGGTAACATTAGACCTCATGCAAAGTTTTTGAAACTCCTTAGTATAAGTATTCACATCTTGATCTTTTTGCCTCAAGCTCTGTCTTTTTTTGTGCAACTAAATTTCATAATCATCTGGCATGTATGCTTCTCTCACATTGGCAACCATTCCCTTCCAATTAGAGATAAGTTGCTTGCCTTCCTTTTCCCTCTTTCTCTAAATGAACTTCCACCATGTCAAGGAAAAACCTCTCAATCTTGATTTTTCCACCTTCACCTTTTGTGCTTCAGTGACTCCATCACATTCAAAATGGTTTTCCATTCCCTCTATCCAATCCATGACTAAATCAGCTTCCATTTTCCCACTAAACAGTGGTATGCCTTCAAGTGATTTTCCACTCAAAGCCTTCAATGTCTTCAGGAAAGGCTCTTCTTTCAAAATAGGGTCAGGTTCAGGGATCTTATCTTCCTCTACAACCTCTTCTTTCTTTGGTACCCTTCCTTCGATCTGCACATCATTCAAGGCTTGCTCAAGTTGGTCTATTCTTTCCCTCAATAGCCTATTGTCTTCCTCCTATCCTTCGACCATCTTGGCCAATTTTGCATATGTCACCATGATGGTAGAACCACTAGACTCAATCTTAGACATACAATAGTCAATCCCAAATTTTTTGCTTGCTTTGATACCAATCTGATAGGGAGGGGTTGGAGGAATCAATCACTGATTCCTACTCTGGGTCTTGCTTGTAAGACATCCTTCGTGTCTTACTTCACTACCTTAACCTTTAGGACCTTCTTCTAGTTTAGGTATCCTTGGTTCTCCTAGCCAACCCCACTATCAACTCAGATTCTTCCTACCAAGTCAAAACTTGATGCAATCTTGCAACTCTAACCTTAGCCCTTAATTCACCCTAAAGCCTACAATACCTCCAAACTTGATTTAAGCTTTTCATGGGTTTGGAGGTGTTTATATTCATTGAAATCCATCCAATTTTGGTTCTTGAGGGTCCTCTTAGCTCCTTTTGCAAGTCCCTTTCACCAAACCCTCTTTTAAGCCTAAAAAGGCTACTAGCCCTAAGAGCCCTAATTAGGTCTCTTTCTCTGAGAAAATAGGGTTGTTCTCAAATATTTCCAAAGAACATCCCAATGTTTTTTTTGGATTCCTAATCCATTTTCCCACCTCTCAAATATTTTTGAGGTCTTGGGTCTTTATCTACCGTACAAGGCCTCAACTTGAAAATGGACGAAAGCTAGGGTTTTAAAGTCTTTTTCTGGCTACTTTCAATCTGCTAAATCTTTCACTAGCCAGATGAATTGGTGGAGTTTCCTCCTAATTACCAGACCTTGGCAAGACTCCCACCTGCTTTCTCCAAAAGGAAAATAGTCAATAATTTGTCACCCCTGCAAGTTATGTGCTCTGCACTTTAGTCTTTCCTAGTCGGGCACTTCCCTAGCTTGCCTAGGGCAAGGCTTTTCCAATAGCTCCTGCACTCACACAAACCATAAATCCTACCATATATACATAAATGGAGTCTAGTCACTATTCCCAAAGGTTTGTACAATTTGTATAGTGGGAAAGTGAGCTAATAGTCCATTTTCTCAAAATTGTCTGGTTCAGACTAGCAACAGGATGAAATCAAAACTATTTACACACAATGCTTGAAATTGAACAAAGAAGCTAATTAGTGTCACACAATGCTTGGAAAACTACCACACTACATTCTACACAATTTATAGTGCCAAGATTAATCCATTAAAACTCACTACAAAGCAAAAATTAGAAAATTCACTCTAAAACACACTGTCTTTTATTGAATCCAAAAACTCCAATCAAAGTAGAAATGCTTCCAACCTTGATCTTAGGTTGAGGTATACCCAATATAGGTCAATAAAATTTTTTATTCCTCCCCTTGGTTGGACATGTCAGTTACATTATGGAAAAGTTGCAAAAAATGCAACATTTTGTAACTTTTACTAATTTCTAGTAAACCAAGTAAAATGAGTTTCTAAACTCATCTACCCTTTCTCAATTTCTATCCTAGAGATCAAAAATATCCCTAAGCTATCTCCTCTACTCAATGGTCAGCATGACCTTCATGGTAACACATCAAAAAAAAAAATCATCCTAGATTTCCTAATTGCTTAGTGTAACTGCCTAGTCTTTCCTAGGTGCTCCTGCACCAACATGCCAAAAGTATAAATTCTAATATAGCATCATTTTTATCTTAGAACAGTCTCAGCCAATATTTTAGTAACACTCTATCTCCATTAAAATTCATCAAAGTCATTGAAATGTTCCATGTGGTAGTAGCTTGCTTGCTCGCTAAGAAGCAAGAGATGCAAGTGGGCCCTTTATTGGATGGCAGGGAGTGGTTAGGATTGACCCATGTCACCTATCATCAACCATTGATCTCCTTCCTTATGAAGCACACATCATCTCCAAAGATGACAGGTCCCTCCATGAATCAATAGATGTCACCTTGCCTACTAGCCCATGATATTTTATAAGTATTAAGTGAAATCTACCAAGGTGGTGGAGAATGGTGGAGATTTTACCATTTCACCAAACAACCACCTTATATTTCCTTTAGATGCCATTTTCTGATTATAAAGAGATATCATGCCCACCACATAAATGCTAAATGTGTCTATCTCTTGCTAGCCCATGTGATTAATTATCCTTAAAGCATAGAATAGATGGCCATGTGGGGAACAACCCAGATGAGGACACATGTCGAAAATTTTGTCATTGATCTTTCTCCAAGCTCCACCTGTTGACCCTATGGAAGAACTAGTCCCACTACTTGATATGACACATGTCAACTGCTCACTAGCCCATTCAAATATTTTAATGAATAGTAAAACCAAATGGGTACATAGGGAACAGTTGAGATTCTCCTACGATTATAGAATAGTCATCTTAAAGATAACATCTTCACATGCTACAAATGGTATCTTATAAAAGGGGGCCACTACTAGGTCGATAATGAATTAACCCTTAGGAAAGAAAACTTGATATTTAACGTGTTAAACATGAAATTCAAGCCCAACCATAGGAAAATTTAAGTGTTGAAAGGGAATTTGGTGACCAATAAATGTAAACCCAGGGGGTCAGTCAAAATAATGATTCTAATGGCATAAGTGGCGACTTAGACAACTGGAGACTGAGATCATCAAGTCAATGTAGAAATAGAATGTCCAAGGGTGTTTAGACTTGAAGGTTAATTTTCAAGGGTTTTCGAGACACAAACCCTTAAACAATGATGATGACCAGAACCCTAAGCCTAAAAGGAGGGTCAAATCCAAGTATTGGAATTGTAAACATGTAACCAAAGAAAATTTTCTAAGGGGTTCCATCACCACCATATTTAATTAAATAAATCCATGTTTATTTAATTAAAGCTACCCATTTTCCCATATTCCTCTAAAATCCCCTAACCTTTCTTAAGTTAATTAATCTTTGATTAAGTAACCATCGAAATATTGTCAACACAAGGGCAGACAACTAAGAGGGGGGTGAATCAGTTGTCACCAAATCTCAAACTTATTCAACTTGTTTACCTTATTATTAGATCTAAGCATTAATCATGAAAGCATAAATGAAAAACACATCAAAATCATACATAACACAAAGATTTTCACCTGAAAACCATGTTAGGGGAAAACCCACGGTGGTGATCAATCCACAAGATTATACCCTATTAAAATTATAAGAGAATATAAATGGGGAATGCACATGCATTTAGGAACACTTCCTAGAGCTCACTAATCAAATATAAAATAGACTTAATTCCCAAAGGAATACATGCTATCTTAAAGAAAGGTTTTGATTAAATCCATCAGACTTTGAACTAAGAAAAGTAGCATCTACTAATCCCTGGTTATAGTTCTGGTTAAGAACATGAACACTTCTTCACTCTCCTTCACTCTTCATCACTCTTCTTCACTCTTTGCTTTGCCTTAAAATTATCTAAACTTTATTCACACACACGACTCTTACACTTCACACACACATGCATACACATACCTTCAAATGATAAAACAATCGCTCTTATATATCCTCAACAAGAAATCGCATCGCTATAAGTTTACTGCAAACAAATAATAAAATGAATATAAACAATCAACTCAAATCAATAAAGATTATTCATGAGAATCAACCAATTTTGGCCATAATATAGTGAAGACCGAAAATAACATCCTCAAACATGAACCACTTCAATTAGTTACTCCTTGAAGATCCACAACACGCTTCAACACCTTGTTGACCAAGAACATGAAAAACATGAACACACAAGAGAAAATATTGGATCACGAGAACAACGATCAATGTGGATGTGCAACATAGATAGAGCATGAACTAGAAACATCCACAAGAATCATGAAACATCAAAGAAGCATCCACAACAACTGAACTTACTAGAGTCACATGATCATCATTTAGGAACACAAACTAAAGAAACAAAAAAACTATCAGAATACAAATCTTCATAACTTGATCAAATATTCACGCAGATCTCTGAAACTTGACATGGATAAACTAGATATACTCAGTAGGAAACCCTTTAGTCCACAACCTCTGAACAACAATGTATTGATCATATCGACAGAAAGAACTTCACTTCACCACTGACAACCTGTAGCATATATTATTACAATTTCTCAATATCCTTGACATATACAACTCCTAATGCAACAATAATAATAGTGTTGACATCAATGAAAACCACATATCAACAACACAACACAACATCCAACAATCTCCCCCTTTAGCATTGATGGCAACACATGTGAAAAATACCATCAACACATCTACGCTTACTCCCCCTTAGGTTCTGACTCTTCTTTCCTCAACTCTTCTCCCCACAAAGATTTTTTACATTTTCTCTTCTCCCCCTTTGACATCAATGGAAAATATTTCTTCGATACAAGCTCTAAACCACATATCTAAATGCCTAAACTTCTAAACATCTAACTACTCCCCCTGAGTAGCAAGCATCACAATATTAATATGAATCAAAATATGATCATGAAATGGATAGATTGATGCAAAACAATACATCCTTAGTTTTGATTAGGAGGGGTAATCACCCGTAAATTCCCTCTAATATTCTCAAAAGTATCCTTAGGAAAAATATGTATAAATATGTCTGTAATCTTCTTCTTAGTAGGCACATACTCCAATCAAACTTCCTTTTCACTTACCTTCTCTCTCAAAAAAGTGAAATTTGATAGATATATGTTTGGTCTTGGAATGCAACATCAGATTCTTAGAAATGTTAATAGCACTTGAGTTATCACAGAATATAGTAATAGGCTTATTATACACAACTCTAATATCCTTCAACATCTATTTCATCCACAATACTTAAATACAATTATTAGTAGCAATAATGTATTCTGCCCCTGCAATAGATAAAGAAATAGCATTCTAATTTTTTCTTAACCATGAAATAAGCTCCTTTCCCAAGAAAAATGCTCCACCACTAGTACTTTTCCTATCATTGACATCTCCTACCCAATCAGCATCAGTAAAGAAACTTAAAGTAAGATGATCATCTTTAGGATACCATAATCCAAAATCATCTATCCCCTTGAAGTATCTAAAAATCCTCTTCACAACAGTCACATGAGATTCTTTAGGATCAACTTGAAATCTAGCAACACTACATACAACATGCATGATATCAAGCCTATTTTGAGTCAAATAAAGCAATCTAGCAATCATTGATCTATATCTAGTGTGATTTTCTTTCAAAGAATCATCATCAGTTGTCAACTTGCATCCGGTCACCATAGGTGTACCAATTGGCTTTTAATCTTCCATACCAAATTTCTTTAGCAATTCTTTCACATACTTGGACTAAGAGATAAAGATCCCTTTATCTAACGGAGTAATTTACATTCCAAAGAATAATTTCATCTCTCTAATCATTGACATCTCAAACTCATTTTGCACCTCATTAGAAAACTTCATACACAAGCTATCATCTCCTCCAAATATGATATCATAAAAAAAACTTCCACAATCAAATCTTTATCATCATTCTTGAAATACAGATCACTATCAATAGTACCTTTTTTAAATCCAAGATTCACTAAGTACTTATCCAATCTAGCATACCATGTGCTAGGGGCTTGTTTGAGTCCATACAATGCTTTCTTCAATCAAAAAACCTTATCTCTCTAATCAGTCAACTAGAATCCATCAGGTTGTTAAACATACACTTCTTCCAATTTTCCATTTTGAAAAGAAAACTTGACGTCCATTTCTTAAAATTTATAGTCTTTGTAAGCAACATAAGCAATAAACAATCTCATAGCTTCATTTCTAGCAATAGGGGAAATGTTTTCTTCAAAATAAATACCTTCCATTTGTGAATATCCCTTACATAGTAGTCTTGTTTTGTTTCTAACCACTTCACCTTGTTCATTTAGTTTGTTTCTAAAGACCCATTTAGTTCCAATTACCTTCTTATCCTTATGTCTAGAAACAGGAATCCATGTATCATTCTTCTCAATTTTTAATAGTTCCTCTTTCATTGCTTCAACCCAATGTTTATCTTTTCATGCTTCATTCACATTGTTAGGCTCAATATTTGAAATCAAATAATAGTCTTATGCAATCTTTCTCCTAGTCGGACACCTTTGTTCTTATCACCAATAATTTTATCTTCTGAATGATTCAACCTTACATACCTTGGAGTCTTCTTAGAATGTTCTTCAGTTTCAGTCTCTTTTGATCTCTCTTCTATTCTTCCACTAGTTTCACCTTCCTCTTGATCTTCTTGATTCACTAAAATGATGTGGACTTGACTTGGGTTCTAACCTTTGTTTGTACTACCATTCTGATCATCAAAATCATATCCATAGGTTTTGGATAGTGTACCAAAGTCTTTATCAACCTTAACATTTGCACTTTCAACCATTTTCTTCAATCTCTTATTGGAACATCGGTAGGCCTTATTTTTAGTAGCATAACCCAAAAATCTTCCTTCATCACTCCTAGCATCAAACTTTAGTATATCTTCATCTCTTTTGATATAACACTTGCTTCAAAAGATCTTGAGATATCTAACAATAGGTTTTTGACCGGTCCATCACCTTTGATTTGAACTCGGTTAAGTGTGTACAGAGTAGTACTCACAGCTTCTCTCTAGTAGATATAAGTTACATTTCTTTCCAACATCATGGTTCTAGTAGCATCTAAAACTATTTTGTTGAGGGGTCCTTGGTGTAGATAATTGTCTCTTTATTCCATGCTTTTCACAAAAAGAATTAAACTCACCAGAAGTGAATTCACCACCTCTATCTAATCTCAAACATTTAATCTTCACACCTGTCTCTGTCTCAACCATAGCCTTAAAGAACTTGAACTTTTCTAGAGCTTCAAATTTCTCACTTAAGAAAGTATCCCACATCATCCTTTAATAATCATCAATAAGAAACATGAAGTACCTATATCTTTGTAAAATTCTAGCTCTAGGAGGATGACACATATCAGTATGCACAAGATCCAACAATCCATTTAAATTTTGTTGTTTACTTTGAAATAATTTTTCTTTTTCCTTTCCTAATTGACCTTCCTTGCATATGACATTAGCAAGTTTCATCAGCTTAGGAAGATCTCTGACAACCTTAGTGGAACTTATCTTGACAATATTATCAAAGTTAACATGACACATTCTCCTACGCCGCAACCAACTTTCATCAATCTAAGCAATCAAACAACTTTTATTAGTAACACTTAGGTGGAAATTATTACATTTTGTTTTTGTACCTGATGCAATCACATTTCCAAAATTTCCCAATAATCTGCATTTACCATCCATGAACTAAAGATTGTATCCCTTATCAACCATCTATCCAACACTTAAAATATTATGCTTCAAACCTTCAACATACAAGACATCATCAATATTATGCTTACCATCAAGAGAAATGCATCCTCTTCCACATATCACACTAGTTGTATTATCACCAAATCTAACAACACGACCATCATACTTTTCCAAATCCACAAACTTAATTTTATCTCCTATCATATGAGGAGAACAACCACTTTCCATTACCCATCCATCTTTCTCTTCAACTTGAGTAGGTAGGGCTTTCTCCACATTTGTACAACTAGCAGATTTAGTAGACATAGGATTATTTTCCTTGATAGCAATAAACACAAATTCATCTTCACATGTATTTCCTTTGTCAGATTCATCACCTGTCACACCTTCATCAACAACATAGTAGCACTTCTTTTGTAATTTAGGCTTGTTAAATCTAGGCTTGGAAATTCTCCTGGGTCACCTTGATGGAAAATGACCTATCTTATTGCAAGAGAAACATTTAATAGGGAAACTTTCCTTTATACTTATGTTGTCCTCTGGCTTCTCTTTTCACAATCAATGCTTCAAGTTATTCAAGATCTCTTTATTATTCATCAATCTATCTCATTTCATACCCATACTTGAATGTATTTCTAGATGAAATTTCACCTAGATCATATCTCTATCTATCTCTTCCAAAAATAGTGGCCTTGAATGCAAATTCAACCTTACGAAGTGAATCACAAAATTCACTCAACTCAAAAGGAGTAAGCTTACCAATCAACATATATTTGGTAACATTTGTTACAGTCTAAAGTTCTTCAATAGCACTAGCCTTGACTTTGTAAGAATCAGGCAAGGATCTAAGCACTTTAGCAAAAATTTCTGATTCGTCTATCTCTCCACTAGCACATCGATACCACACATAAGTTCATTCACTCTTTGCATGAAAGTAGTAACATTTCCATCATCACCCATTTTCAACTTTTCACATTTCCCTTTCATACTTTGTAGCTTAGCAATATTCACATTAGCAACACCTTCATACAAGGTTTCCAAATTTTTCCAGATCTCAGAAGCAGTCTTCAGATCCATCGCATTTGTCATCTCAGTATCAAGCAAATTACTCAACAACACCTCCTTAGCCTTGATATTATACTCAACATCCCTGATCTCGGTAGAAGTAGTAGGACCATTCTATGGAATAACATATATATTTTCTATAATGCTCTAGTAGGGTTCACCAATGCATCTAAGATGGAACTCTATTTGATTCTTCCATAAATAATAATTTGTTCCATAAAATCTAGGACTATCCTTCTTATAAGTTGTCTTCCCATATCACCTCAAGCTATTAAACTTCTTCCAAGGAACCACAAGCTCTAATACCAATTGTTGGAAACACAAGGGAAGACAATTGAGTTGGGGGGGGGTGAATCAATTGTCACCAAATCTCAAACTTATTCAACTTATTTACCTTATTCTTAGATATAAATATTAATCATCAAAGCATAAAGGAACAATACATCAGAATTACACATAACACCAAGATTTTTACATGGAAACCTTGTTAGGGGAAAAACTATGGCAGAGATCAATCCACAAGATTATACACTATTAAAAGTATAAGAGAATATAAATGGGGAATGCACATGGATTTAGGTGTTGAAGTTGTGAAAGTCAACCTCATAGACCCCGAAGATCACCTGCATGCAAATAACCTGTCATAGAAATAAGACATTCAAGAAAAAAAGGCAAGGGTGCTCTAAAAGCTGAAAATGTATTAATCAGAGAGAGTGATAAAATACAATGATCAATCCTTATAAAAGGAGATTGTGCAACCCTGAAGATACCCTAAAAGGTAGAAATTTAATAATTAATATAATTATTAAATTTCATAATATGCAAACTAAAGTGAAATCTTAAGAGAGGAATAAAGGTAACTTAATTAACATAATTAAGTTAAAACCTTTACTCTAGCACCCCCCCTTAAGATGAGCAAGAGTGCAGCTACAAACATGTGCAAGAAAGCAAAAGTAACTACAATGCAGGAAAGTAAAATTGGGTCCCATAAACTAGGCCTGATCAGGTACCCAAATACAACCAAATCTCTGTAAAGTGGAGAAATAGAGAAAACCTCATGGGAAAAACTCTATTCCACAAAGAGATGAAACAAAAGAGTGAAAGAAGAAGAGAGATAGAAGGAGGACTCAACATGACCCCCCAAGAACTACTTCTATCACACAAGTACAAAATATGTTCCCCGCATAGGAGAGAGAAGAGACTCCAAAGCCCCCCCAGAATGAGAGAACCCCTATGCTAATGATCAAAACAATGTGTCTCCTTAGAAGAAGAAATAGATCCAAGGGTCGAGGAAGAGGAAATCCCTAGATATGAGGTGAAAATGGAAGTCCTGGATGATGCTCACTGAAGAACAAAACTGTAGTAGGAGTTTTTGAATAACAGGATGGTGAATCAAACAACTCAAGATGATCCTGAAATGGAATCTCCAATGAAGATGGGATAACAAGTGTGTTGAAATTGTGATCTGTGAGGAAAATAATATCCTCTAATATGGCCTCAACAACTACACTTGATGGCTTGATGAGTCAAGAAACAATGTCAGTCATAGCTGAAGAGGAATCCTACTTAACAGATGTGATCTCAATAGGAGGTAGAGGTGTAGAAGTCTCAACACTAGTCTCATGAACATATGGAAGAACACATAAGTTCAAGTGACCGAACTTCACCTCAAATACTTTATGCTCTCTTGTAGAAAGAGAGGAAAACTCAGATAGTGGAGATGGTGGACCAAAGTGTGTGAATGCATACAAATGGGAAGAATGATCAACTGTCCCTGTTGCAACAATGTTTCTAGTCTAAATGTCTCAGATGTGCACTGAATCAGGTGTGAACTCAATTGTCTTCCCTGTCACATTGTGAGCAATCTCATAGATGGAGAGAAGGTTAGTGGATAAAGATGGTACACATAGTACATCATTGAATGTACTATCATCAATGTTGATAGAACCTTTCCCACATACACTCATATAAGTGTTATTACCCATCAATATGTGTGGTAAGGATGTAGCCTCAAAAGATGAGAACATGTCCTGAGAAGATGCCATATGGTGTGAAGCACCTGAATCCAGTAGCCACCTAGATGAATGTGAACTATTGGTTGCACATAATGCATGACCCTTATGTGGGACTTGTCCATCTGTCTGGAATGATGGTGAAGAAGAAGACCCACCTGATGTAGATGAAAAAGAGTGATGAATATTGTTCCTCTCAAGAAGAGCAGACAAATCTGAAACCTATTTTTCATATGCATCTATCTTCTTCTCATAACACTTGGAATCATCATGTCTTAGCTTAGTACAATAAGCACACTTAGGTTTGTCTTTCTTCGATGATTCCCCCTTAGGAGAAGGTGAATCAAAGGTGTTTTGTGAACTGGAATCCTTCCAATGCTTTGTGGTCTTTGGTTTATGTTTCTGATTCTGCTTCTGCTTCTCTTGAGATGACTGTGCTACCAATGCTTGGTGTTGTGATCCTGTGAGAGCATCCAACTATGATATCTTGGCTTTCTCTCTTGTCAATCGATCACAAAATGCCTCACAAGTAGGCATGGTAAAGCAGTTTCCCAATGCATCCATGGTGGAATAAAATGTTGAAGAGAAGATCTGAAAAGGACCTTGAAGCTTAGAAAGAATCAGGTAAATACACTCCTCGTCTATTTTTTTCTTACCACAACCCTGTAGAAGAGATCTTTGTTGTTTGAATTTCATCAGAAAGTCCTCAATTGTGGGAAAAGAATCAGGAACAAGGGAAGTCAACTTTGTCTCAATCTGGATGGCATGAAACTGATTGATAGTAACAAATAAATCACTGAACTTGGTCCACATTTCAAGAGGACTGTTACACCCATCAAGATGAGACAACAAACTATCTGAAACATGTAAGGAAATCAACCCCATAGCCTCATCCATCATATTTCTATGTTGCATAACCTCAAATGGCCATGTCAAAACTGGTTGAACTAAGTCTAAACAGGACCACAACCCCTTTCATCTAAGAAGATGTGTCATGTTTGCCTTCCAAGTGTGATAGTTATGAGGTGTGAGAAGTTCAATAGTAGGAGTGTTTTTGGCCATGTTTGGAAAGGTTTAATGAATGTTTTGTGAAGAGTTTCTAGGTTTCTAAAGTAAATGATAGAAAGCAAGAAAAAAACTCCCCCCACAATGCAAGAAACCAAACCCCAATAGAGATTTTTCAACAAAAAAGCTAGCAAAAGCAAAAAATTCTTAGGAAAATTCTCAATGTACCTAGTGAATTTTATGATGAAATAAGCTACAGATCTAGAAATATGACAAACCCACCTTTTTGACGCCTATTCGTTTGCACAAAAAGGAGTCTAGATGCAAAAGTTATGCCCCCAGAAGTGCAAAAATGATATCAAAATAGAGAAATCAAGAGATCAAACCTCCACCATTAGATTGGACTTGAACCAGCTTTTTGATGGTATCTCGTTTTCAAAAAATGGAGACTGTATGCTCAAGATATGACCATTTTACTAAATATGCTCATTTATGGTTTAAACCAAAAATATTCAGTTGTACCTTCATGCACAAAAATCAAGGCAGCATAGAGATCAAAAGGGAACAGAAATTGATGCAAAATGGCATAAAAATTGAGGCAAATCAAAATTGATGTAGACACCAAAAAAATGGAACAAAAACTTATGTATTCGTATGGATCCGTACAATCATATGGATTTTTCTGGCAACTATTTTGAGATTCCCAAAAACACTAAAAATTTAATTTTTAGCAAACCCTATCATATTTTATATGAAAATAAGGATTTTTGGGCCTTTTGAGTGCACCCATGAGGTCTGTTTTGCACAAGTATTCACTGTTTGAGAGATCAAGGTGAAAATTTCTTAAAAAATGATGGAAAACCCCTCTGATCTGGCAAAAAATACCAAGAATGAAACCCTTGCACAGAAAAAAAAACTCTATAAGCTGAAATCTTCAAAAGATAAATAGCAAGCTATAGATCTGGAGCTCTGATACCATGTTGAAGTTGTGAAAGCCAACCTCACAGACCCTAAAGATCACCTGCATGCAAATAACCTGTCACAGAAAGAGGACATTCAAGACAAAATAGCAAGGGTGCTCTGAAAGTTGAAAATGTATTAATCAGAGAGTGATAAAATACAATGATCAATCCTTATAAAAGGAGATTGTGCAACCCTAAAGAAACCCTAAAAGGTAGACATTTAATAATTGATATAATTATTAAATGTCACAATATGCAAACTAAAGTGAAATCTTAAGAGAGGAATAAAGGTAGCTTAATTAACATAATTAAGTTAAAACCTTTACTCTAACATTAGGCACACTGCTTAAATAAAAAATAGGCTTACTTTCCAAAGGAAGACACATAGTCAGATAGAAAGGTTTTGATTAAATGCATTAGAGTTTGAACTAAGGAAGGGGCATCTTCTAATGCTTGGTTATAGTTCTGATTAAGCACATGAACACTTATTCCCTCTCCTTCACTCTTCTTCACTCTTCTTCACCCTTTGATATGCCTTCAAATGATTTGAACTTCATTCACACACACACACACATAGACACATACCTTCAAATAATAAAACAATCACTCTTATATATCTGCAACAAGAATTTACATAGCTATAAGTCTACTCCAAAGAAATAATAAAATGAATATAAATAGTCAGCCCAAATCAGTAAATATTATTCATGCAAATCAACCAAGGTTGGCCACAACATTGTGAAGATTGAAAATAACATCCTCAAAAATGAACCATTTCAATTAATTAATCCTCGAAGATCCACAACATGCTTCAACACCTTATCGGCCAAGAACATGAAAAACATGAACAGTGAAAATCTCAAATCACGATCATGCAACAATCAATGTGGATGTGCAAAATAGATAGAGCATGAACTAGAAACATCCAAAAGCATCATGAAACATCTAAGAAGCATCCACAACAACTAAGCTTACTAGAATCACATGATCTTCATTTAGGAACACAAACTGAAGTAATAGAAAAATTGTCAGAATACAATTTTTCATAAGTTAATCAAATATTCACGCAGATCGCTAAAACTTGATGTGGATAAACTAGATATACTCAGTAGGAAACCCTTTAGTTCACAACCTTTGATAAACACCGTACTGACTACACTAACAAAAAGAACTTCACTTCACCACTAGCAACCTGTAGCACTTCTTATTACAATTTTCTCAATATCCTCGACATATACAACTTCTAATGCAACATTTCTAATAGTGTTGACATCAATGAAAAGTACATATTAGCAACATAACACAACAACATGCAACACAAAATTCAAGATTAGAGGGAATATAAAGTTTACAAAAAATGACTCTCCATGGGTCTGAATTTTCTTTGATGGCATGATGATGTAATGAAGGAAGAAGGAACTATGTGATTGATTAAATGTGCAAGTTAAAAATAGATTAAAGAAGATCAAACACACCGATAGAATATTATATCAAAACTAAAAATGAAATAAAAGAAGTGCAAACTCAATTTTCTACCCTTGATGTCATCCTATCATCCTCTATTTATAGTATTTTTTTTTATTCCAGCTGTTGCTCTAAGATTTTTCTAGGCTCAATAAACAGTCCTCCCAGAGAATGAGATTATAGATGATGGATGCATGCCATGCTAAGATATGATTATGCTGATTAAATGATGTATGATTGCAGATTGCTATGATTACTTGATAAAGAAAACTATGATTATGAATGCTCTTAATTATGATAATAAATGCTAACTAAATGCAGCTATTCTTTAATTGCTTATTGCCTAATAGAATAAATTTTTGGATATGCAAGAATATTTATAGAGCTTTCAAAGGATTGTGATTGGTTGATGTGATCAACAAATGTGATAATCCTAGTAGATCGAATGGTCGAAGATGGAGAAGATTGGAGAGAAAAATAGAAGAAAAATAGAAAGCAGGATTTGTTTCCACTTTCATGGAAGAGATAAGATGAGATGATAAAAATCATCTTTTTAGAGGATTTTGGAAAGATTTAAGAAGATAAATAATGAAGAAAAACATAAAGTGGGATTTGTTTCCTCTTTCATGCAAGAGATAAGATGAGATAATAAAAATCATCTTTTTAGAGGATTTTGGAAAGATTTAAGGAGATAAATAATGAATTATAAATTCAATTATTTATTTATGAGTGACATGTAGATATTTTTCAATTAAATAATCATTTAATTAAGATTTGAAGAATAAAATATTTCATAATTAAATAAAATATTTAATTATGATTTGACAATATATGAAGGACATTAATTAAATAAAGATATTTAATTATTTTTTTAGGAAATGGCATGTAGATGAAATTAATTAAATCAAATATATAATTAATTAGAAGAAAGATTTGAATAGGAGAAAGGAAACATTTAAATTTAATTAAATCAAAAGACTTAAGTAAATTCAAAAGGTGATAATTAATTAAGATAAATAAAGTGTATTTATTCAATTAATTAAGTAGACATATGAATGTGAAATAATTAAATAAAGTGAATTTATTTAATTAAGGAAAGAATAAAGTGAATGAAAAATATAATTAAATTAATTAAATTTAATCATATGTGGATGACTTTAGAGAAATTAATTAAAGAATAAATATTTAATTAAATGCCAAGATTAATTAGACATGACCAATTTTATGCATATACATTTTTCCCCTCTTTGAAGTGATGTGTGAAATGCATTGCTTCAACAAAAATATTCTTGTTTTTGAAATTTTTTGCATTTGATTTTACCACTGGTCAGAAAGTTTTAACTGATATGCACTTGATTAAAAAAAAAGGTGCCTAATATGCCTTTTGATTTGAATCTGATATGTTTCTGATTGAAAAATGTGGTTGATATTGATGATGCCCCCTCGGGAGGTAAATCATTGATGATGAGAAAAATGGTGAGTTGATGATGAAATTCAGATGATAAGAGGGATGTAGTGATTTAGCTCTTGATAATTGATTAAAAGATGCTTCAGTTTGAAAAATAAGGTCAAAGTTTGAGAAAAAAAAGAAAAATAAAATGCCACAAAAACCCACCGTTGTTGACCTTTAAAAGGTCAAAGAGGTAAAAAGGGCAAGTCATTTTCACCCTTTTATTGTAGTAACTTTTTGCTCTGATGCTAACTTGGTGAGATGGAGATTCCATACCATACACATAGATTTGAGTGTGCCCACCGGTACTAGAGACCAGCCGCTTACGGACCACCAGTGAGTCAATTCAATCCTCTTTGCTTTGAAAATTTGTGGTTTCAATTGATTTTTGATGAACTATTGGATGAATTTAGAATTTAACAGTCTGTTTTAGTGCATAGAGTTAGATTTTTATTGCATTCTATGTTTTCTGTAGTGCATAGAGGGTGTAAAATGACGCATCCAGGATAGAATAGGAAATAGATAGTTTAGTGCATCGGATACCCAGAATAGTGCACCTAGTATGCCTATAGGAAACTAGTACTTTATCACATGGAGGAAATAGATTAGCGCATTTAGGAATGTGCCCCATCTAGTGATATATTAGAACATATGGGAAATAGATTAGTGCATTCAAGGTTCTTGCGCATCAGGTAGATGAAATGGATCATATGCTTAGGTATTTAGCACATATAGGAAAGAGTGTATAAGGGAATTGATATAGTGCTTTTAGGACATAGAATGGCACATTGAGGGATTTAGTGCATCGGGGAGAAACTTTAGCGCATTTGGGCTTCTAGCGCATAGAGGCCATAGATTAGTGCATCTAGGAAATTTGGGTAGAATGCACTGTTCGATGAAAGTGATGAAAGAATGATGATGTATATTTCTTCTTTGGTCAATAGATAGATAAATTGTCTTGTCATCATGTTGATATAGATAGAAATGATAGAATATTTGATAAATGATGAATTGATAACTTTTCTTCCGAAAATAGAAAACAAAGAGTAGATAGCTGATAGCTTTGTTTCCATTGAATGAAAAACAAAGAGTAAAATGATTGATGGATTGCGATTTGTTGATAACTTTGCTTTAGAAAACAAAGAGTAGATGATTGATATAACTTTTGAGAAATTTTCTTTCTGAGATTGAAAAGAAATAGTAGATGATGTGATTGAAAACATATTTGCATTCGTGACTGAATAGGAAGATGATTTGATTGTTGATAAATTTTCTTTCCTGAAAAAAGAGAAAAATAGTAAATGATGATAGAGTAGATTGATTTGATATTTAGATAGATAGATTTTTCATTGATTTCATGGTATGAGTCAATTAGACAGAGTACTGGATATGGTTCACTAATATGATGCACTGATATGGGCCATTGATAGGGATCACTGATAGATAGATATGGGATGTGATTGCATGATGTTAAGTAGATAGATCACTTTGATATGAGTCTATGATATGAGTTTGATTGATTGTCTTTGTGATGACCAAAAATATGAGGTTTTCAAAAACCTCCAAACCAAAGAGTGCTTCCCTATGGATTGGGATAGGATATAAGATTTGATACTTGCAGATGTATAGTTGATAGTGAGATGTGGGTTGGGACCTTTATTGTCTATGCCTCAGATTTAGGTCAACATGGGACTGTTGACCTCACTAGTAGAGAAGTCACATTTTGAGCATAATACCTTTCATTTGCCGATGGGTGAGATAGCAATGACCTTGGTGGATGTATACAAGATATTGGGGATTTTGGTGGTAGGTGCTCTTGTGGTTTATGACCACAAGGAGCTTGGTAATATAGATGCACTTAGGAGAGTGTTTGAGGATAATCATATAGCACGGTACTGGGTGCCATGGGAAGATTTGAGGAGATATTCGATCTTACCCATAGTTTTGAGTGTATTCATTGGAGGCTTCCTTTGTCTAGATCATTGATCAAAGAGACTATTAGTTGGTTGGGGGAGGATTATTAAGTAGATGATAGGTCAACAACAGAGATATGCCTGGGGGAGTTGCATGTTAGCATATTTGTATCATGACATGCATTAGGTAGTGTATAGAGGAGCGGCCAGTTTGTCATGTGGTGTTACCCTGATCCAAATCTGGGCATGGGAGCATATTGCTATTACTAGACCACTTGGACCCAGGGCTAGGCTATCAGGCAGGCCATATGTATATGAATATTCAGGTGTACTTGTCCAGCCCAAGTTGGGTGAGTTGGATTACTGGAGACAGATTCTAGATGATGAAGATTCAATGATATGGAGGCCTTACATAGATTGTGAGGCATGGGATATAGATCATATTGATATGTATTTTGTTTGTATGCCCCAGTATCTGATGGTTGGACCCCTTTTATTATGGAGATATTTTTGGCTTTGCGAGTATAGAGATAGTATGAATATTCTTAGGGGATACCTCAAGGCATTGCACACTATGCACAATGCAAGGATGATCCTAGATGGGGGCTAGGCATTTTATATCAAGTTTCTTATATAGAGTATACTGGTTTATAGCCCAAGGTATGGGATTACAGGCATGAGATTATTGATGTAGGGATGTTCGAGGAGTACTCTTCTTATTTTCACACACTCATTTCCTCATTTTAGATGTCTGGATGAGTTGGCACCCATTTCAATGGCACATCAGCCATGGGGTAGGAGACAAGAGGATGTGGTAGGGGAGGAGGAGGAGAATAGTGGATACAAGGAGGAGAGTGGAGATGGGGAGGAGAGTGGAGATGAGGAGGAGAGTGGAGATGGGGGAGGGGATGAGCATAGGCCAGTGAGATAGAGGCCAAACATTTTGGGCAGTGTACAAATCATGTGCAAGCCAGGGACTGGTATTAGATGAAGGACAGTGATTAGGATCCCCTCCACAACGCAACAGGCATAGATAGCTACTTTACAAGCCCAGATGTAGACTCTTCAGGGGCAACAAGCATAGCTGTAGAGCCAATTGGCTCAGGCTCAAAGTTTTGTAGTGTAGTTACAGACATGGCTTATGCAGGCACAGGCACAAATATAGGCATAGGTACAGTCACCTCCTCCAGCCCTAGACCCACAAGTGGCCCAGTTGATAGTAGATAGAGACTCCTTCAAAAGGAGGGTATTAGAGGTAGAGGGGGTTGCTCAGAGACTCATGGGAACTATTGAGAGTGCATCTTTATGAGAGGCCATTACAAAGGGATTCAAGATTGCCAAGGAGGTTGAGCATTACTAGATTAGATATGAGGAGTTGTGCCCTACTGAGTGTAGAGAGCCTTACCCTTAGTCCTAGAAAAGATCCAGGATAGGTCACAGAGTGTCTCACACAACAAAGGGGTTGCATGGCCTCGACAGGATCCCGGTGCAGGTCGTAGTGGTACTCCATCAGTCTCTAGACAAGCTCCATCAAGAGGCTCCACTAGCCAGCCTTGATATGTGATTTTTATTGATGTACTTCACACATGTGTGTCATTTTTGGAGCATGTAAATTCTTTTTTATCATATCTTACATGTATCTCTCTAGACTTTTTTAGTTTCATTAGACATTGAACATTTGTATTTATTTTTGATGAGTTTTGATGATGTACATTTTTTATGTGATGATGTGATAATGATATGGATATGCATTTGTCTATATATGTTATGAGATGGATTTTTGATTCCTTTTATAGTTTAATTACTAACTGTGATGCAGGATGATTCATGATATGCTTATGATGATGATTTGTGATGTGTAGTAATGATGTCATGTAGGTGGATGACTTATGATGTGATTATGAAAATATGCAATGGGATATATGATCTGTTTGTGAGAAATGCAATGTTTTTCAAATGATGTATGTATGGAATTTTTTGTTTTTAGATTTTTCAAATGAATAAATAATGATGATGTGATGGAAAATGGATGTTGTGTTTATGAAATGCATCATGAATTTGTAATATGTATATGAATTAGGAAATGATATGAAATGATATGTGATATGGGTCAAATGTTATG
This sequence comes from Sequoia sempervirens, assembly GCA_007258455.2. Taxonomy (NCBI): domain Eukaryota; kingdom Viridiplantae; phylum Streptophyta; class Pinopsida; order Cupressales; family Cupressaceae; genus Sequoia; species Sequoia sempervirens. The sequence goes on from VDFB02193867.1 coordinate 473,500,709, forward strand.
TGAAAAATGACATGATATACAAGTGATTAGAGAATGATAGATTATTAAAGATATGATATGAATGTAATGTGACAAATGATAAATGATATGAAAAATGGTATAAAGTGAAATGAACATGATTAATAATAATAAGATGTATGAAAGGATGATAAATTATATGTAATGAAATGTAATAAAATGAGATGAAATGGATGAAATGATAATGATAAATGAAATGATAAGTGAAATGAAATAGATTATGAAATGATGACACACAGATAAAATATGATAATGGAATGGTAATGAAGATGATAAATGGTATGCAACTGTGTAGAATTAAAATAAAATGAATATGAAAATGAAAGTGATATGAAATACCTAATGGATAAATGAATGATATGAAATGATAAGGGATCTAAATGATATGAAAATGAATGATAAAAGATAAACTATATGATATGTAGAGGACCTAAAGGAAATGATAATGATTAATGAAATGATGATGGAGATGAAATGATGATGGAGATGAAAGATGATAATGAAACAAATGTCTGAATTTCCTCTACAAATAGTCCAAAGAGAAATGACAACTGTTGATGTATTTGTTTAGCCTTTGAAAACTCTGATGCAAATCTAGTATGCAGATATGTACAAAGATCTAAATGAAATGAAACCAACTATTTGCTGAGCCCTTAGTTATCTTTCTTGAATCAACATAGAGAATTTTAAAATGTTGGAAGTATGTACAAGGATCAAAGGGTAAATTCACACCAATGATGAGCTGGGTACAAATTTCATGATATTTGATATAGCAAGTGAACACAAGCATCAAGATATAATTGAACCAAGATGACCTAAGTATTTCTTGCATAGAAAGATAGAGATTAACCACTTTCTGATGCAAATTTGGAAATGTCATCAATGATACATTTTGTAAACCATGTCTCATGACAAATTTGCACCATACTGATAGTTAATTCTTAAGACAATAGACAAAGAAAAATCATTCTCTTTCATCACCACTCTAGTTCAATACATCATCGAGTGTGCTCCAAAGAGATGACATCAAAAAATAAAACAACCATTGTTGAAAGTTATGCTACTAATATTCCAAACATTATTCAGATTTAGATCATCTAGATATGAGTCATGATATCAAATTTGTTGATAACTGGTGTGATATAGATCAATGATTGGATATTGTTTGTAGGATTTTATTATTTGTTTGCATGATTGGATTTAATGTCATTGTATAGCCATTTTGATAGAACCTAAAAGTTGATTGTCCCTAGTATGTCAACGTTTGCCCCCAATATTGACACAACTTGCTAAAATGAATATGTACAATGACCAAGCCATGGTAAGATGTTATCGATCTAGGAAAATGATGGCATTATGATGCTGATATGACCCTAGGATGATGGAAAAAATATGCATGAATGATGGTTGAAAAGCTAATGTAGAACATGAGATAATAGATGGAGAACTAGCTAGATACAAATTGCATGTGTTTTCCAGATTTTCACTATCTGTTTTAGTGCACTTTTTGGTTTCTTTTTTTTCTAAGGAAATTCTCTAATTTTTATAGATTTTTTTAGGACATTTTCTAATTTTTATAGATTTTTTTAGGACATTTTCTGATTTTTATAGATTTTTTCAAGACATTTTCTAATTTTTATTAATTTTTTTAGGAAATTTTTTTATTTTTATAGATATTTTCTCAGGATATTTATGGATGATGGTAACTAATTTAGACATAATACTTCTTTAGGTGCATGTTGCTGGTGGGTTCGTTAAACATGTCCCCTTCTAGCATTGAATACTTGTATGCTCTTGAACTGTATATTGTGATGACCATGTAAGGACCCAACCAATTCAATTCAAACTTTCCTCTCTTCTCTTTTTCTTACTGATTTCGTGGGCTTTCCTTCAAAACAAGTTCACGAACCTAAAAGGTACGTGGCTTGACTCTATGATTATAGCTACGAGACATCATCTGTTGATATGCTTTCAAATGATCAACTACACATTGTCTCTTCTCATCAAGGAGTTCTAGCTGTTGTAGTCAGGAAACTTTGTATTCATCATCTATGACTAAACCTTTCAATGATACTCTAAGTGATGGAATCTCAACCTATAGAGGTAATATGGCTTCTGCTCCATAGACAAGAGAAAATATTGTTGCTCCTATTGGTGTTCTAATGCTAGTTCTATAGGCCCATAATGTGGGATTGAGTTGTATATGCCAATCTTTCCCTGCATCATTCACAATATTCTTCAAATTTTTTAGTATGGTTTTGCTCGAGGCCTCTGATTGGCCATTCCCTTGTGGGTAGCAGGGTGTTGAATATCTATGATAGATATGGAATCTCTCACAAAGTGCGTCAACATTCTCATTCTTGAAGGGTTGTCCATTATCTGTGATGATGGAGTTGGGAATTCCATACTGAAAAATGATATAGTTGAGGATGAATGATGATATTTGTTTGTCGGTAACCTTAGTGAGAGGTATTGCCTCAATCCACTTGGTAAAGTACTCTTTCGTTGTGATGATGAATTTGTCTTTTTTTGATGATGAAGGATGAATCTTGCCAACTAAGTCTAACCCCCATTGAGAGAATGCCCAGGTTGGTGTGAATGGTTGTAGTTCTTGTGTTCGTGCATGGATGAGATTCCCATGTAGCTAATATTTTGAACATTTCTTCACAAAAATGAATGATTCTATTTCCATTGTATGAAAGTAGTAACCCATTCTAATAAATTTTTTGGATAAGGTCAGTCCACTAGGATAATTACCACAAATGCCACCATGAACTTCTTGTAAAGCCTTGTCAAATTCATCATGTTCAAGACATTGAAGTAAAGTACCATCAAGACCATCATGTTAAAGGATGTTAGCAATAAGAGTATAGCGAGAGGATTGGCGGATAAAGTTATGCTTTTGGTTTCAGGATAAGTCAGGTGGTAAGATGTTGTCTTTTAGATAGGAATAAATCTTTCCATACCTGGTGAATCAGACCCTACTAAGTGGAAAATGATTTGGATTTTAGGTGTGTCATAGGAAGGTGCAAATGATTGTTCCACCAGGAATTCATAGCGAACCTAATTTTCTTAGATTTGTAGCAATGATGTGATCATGGCCATGGCATCTACTACTTTGTTATCAAGTCTTGGAATCTATATGAACTTGATATCCATGAAGTACTTCTTGAAATATTCAACCATCTTCTTATATGGCAACAATTTTTCATATTTGGTCTGATAATCATCATTGTTATGATCTATGACTAACTGCGAGCACCATAAACTTGTAGTTCTGTGATCCTCCATTCTAATGTGATCTTGAGTCCAGTGATTAAAGATTCATACTCAACTATGTTTTTAGTGCATGGAAACATTATCCTATACAACCGAGCAATGGTATTTCCTTGAGGAGTGACGAAGATTATGCTTGTCGCCAATCCATGCTAAGTGAAAGAATCATCAAAATATAAAGACCATGGTTGTTTTGATTCTGTAATGAAGATGTAAGAATCTAGAAATTTGATATGCATGGGATTCTCTACTTGTAGTGGTGAATTAGCTATTTTATTGATGATAACTTGTCCTTTGATTTCTTTGTGATGAACATAATGGATGTCAAACTCACTCTAGATCATAACCCATTTTGCTAACCTTCCTATTAATGTAGCCTTGCTCAATAGATACTTAAGTGGATCAATCTTTGCAACAAGATTGATTGTATGTAGTGCCCAAAGTTTTCTGAGGAAAATACTACTGGTAAACAAGCCTTCTTGATGAAAGTGTAGTTGAGTTCATGACTTTTTAGCATTTAGCTGATGTAATAAATTGCACGTTCCTTTCCTGTAGAGTCCTCTTGTGCTAATAATGCCCCCAAAGATGTCTCTATTGTAACAATATGTAAGATTAGAGGTTTGTCTTAATTTGGTGGTACGAGAACCTGTAGGTTCATTATGTATTGCTTGATCTGTTGAAAGGCTATTGCACACTTTTCATCCCATTTGAAAGGGACATTCTTATGCAAGAGATGTGTGAAAGGTAGACTCTTATTAGCCAACTATTCAATAAATCTTCATATAGATTGAAGGAATCCTTGTAATGACCTTAACTGACTAATATTCCTTGGTGGAGGCATCTCTATGATTGCTTGTACCTTGGTGGGATCTACTACAATTCCCTTTTTTGACACTATGTACCCCAAGAGTTTTCCAGATGTTACCCCAAAAAAACAATTCTTCGGGTTAAGGTGAACTTTGAACTTTTCCAACCTTGTAGAGATTTTGGATAACACTTTGAGATGTCCTTCTCTTGTGGATGATTTAGCCAATATATCATCTAAATAATCTTCCATGAATGTGTGCATCATGTCATGAAAGATTGTAGTCATAGCTCTTTGATAAGTAGCTTCAACATTCTTTAGCCTGAAAGGCATGACATTCCGACAGTAAGTCCCCCATGGACATGTGAAAGTTGTTTTGTCCTAGTCTTCAGGTGCAATATTAATTTGGTTGTAACCAAAAAAACCATCCATTAGTGAATATATGGCATGGCCAACTGTCAAATCAACTATAGTGTATCTATGTTTGGAAGTGGAAAATCATCCTTAGGAATGTGCCTTATTAAGATCTTTCAAATCAGTGCAAATTCTGATATGTCCATCTAGCTTGGATATAGGAACAATGTTGGAGATCCATTATGCATAATCAATTGATCTTATGAAACCCACATCAAGGAGTTTTCTCAGTTCTTCTTTAATCAGTAGTGCAACATGAGGATGCATCTTTCTAAGTTTTTGTTTCATAGGCTTAACTCTTGGTTTGGTAGATGAATAATGCATTATGAGATTGTGATTAAGACCTAGCATGTTTGTGTAAGACCAGACAAAGTTGACCTGATTTTCTCTTATGAACATCATGAACTATGGCACTTCTTTATTTGTCATTGATGCAAATAACTATAGAATTCTTGGTTTTTTTGAAGTGTCAATGTTAACCTCTTTGGTAGGCTCAATCAAGATAGGCGATCACTCATGATAATGCTCAGGTAGAGTGTCAGTTATCCCATCATCTGGTGCCTTAACAAGGTTTTTACCATTTGATACACTCTTTGTTTTATCTTTTGTTTGATCTAACACTGCTAGATTCTAGTTTTCACCATTAGATCTTTCATTTTTCTTTTTCTTTTTGTAGCTAGGAAACTTGACACTCTTCTAATGAAAGACTCTATGCTGAAAATCACTAGTGGAACAATCATTTGTTTCATCTGTTTAAAGGAAGCTCATGATAGATTCATCATTTAGAAACATGGGTATATGGATAGGTTTAGATGAATCCCTGTCAGTAAGATCAAGATGGATCAAAGGTAGCGGTTCATTAGGCTATGTGAAATCGGCTATGATTATTATCATAATGGAATTTTCTATAGGATCTAAGGTATGAGGTAGATCAATGATGGTACTGTTCTCACAATAGTCTTGTTCATTTAAATCTGACTCAGTATCACTAGAATCATAGTTAGCTTGTATTTTGGATCCTTGCAGTTGGGACCCTGACCCTTCACCTTTGATTATAGTTGGGGTATACTTGTGTATCACATCAACCTTTTTGTCCCTCCAGAACTCATCTTTGTAGATGGTGTCCCATTTGTATTCACTAGAGTTTGTGTCAGATTTATTATCCACAAAATTATGAATTACTGTCAAACATGCTTCTCTTGTATTAGAACATTTTTGCAATGTGAGGATAGTATCATACAACTACTTGGATGTTATTTCTTTTGAGTTAGTATCATAGCCTAGTCCTGTTTTATCTTTTGCAGTAAGTCTTGGAAGTTGAATAGGATGAACTACTCCTTTCCTCTTTCCAATAGGACCATTACCATCATAGCCCATATTTTGCATGATTGAATACCCTTTACCATATTGATTAGTTGGTATTTTGACATTGAAGACTATTTTTTCTTCATCTTTATAGAGCCAATTTATAACTTCTCTATCATCAATATCTTCCATGTAGAGTTTTCCATTGAAAAATTTCCCATTAAACAATGTACTTGGCTCTGTTGATGGTTGCATTGATGTTGATGCTACAAATATTTGTTGTTGTGTGATAGAAGGTTTCCCATGTGAGCGAGGTGATGTAGGTAGATTAGAAGATAGAGAGAGTACTCCCCAACTCCATTGTCCTTGAACCATAGTTGCTTATCAAATATTTTGGTTAACTAACTAATTTGTGTATCAACTTTGGGAGAACTACTAGCAAGAGCTTCTTGATTGTTGGGAACCAAAGTATCTTGACTAGCTTTGATATTGGCACAAGTCCGACTGTTCGAATTATTAGCTGGTATTGTGATCTCTTGTCTGTCATAAGGAAACTTAAGACATTGATGATATGTGGACATGACAACTTGCATTTCATGGATCCACAAATGGCCCAACAAGATGCATGCAAGATCATGGCCTAATACTTGATAGAAATTATTCTTGATAACAGGTCCCACTCTGATTGACAACATCATTAAACCCTTGGATTCTCTTTCTTCATCATCGTAGGGTTTAATAGTGATATTACTTCTAGGATCAATGGAGTCCTCAGAAAATCCTAAAGCCTAAACTAACTTCATGGTACATATGTTCAACCCATCCCCTCCATCTATGAGGCCACATCTAACTTGAAACTTGTGGATCATGACTTCTACCTATAGAAATGAGTCATGGAAATGTCATCTTTCTCAAAGAATGAGAGGCATGTGGGCAAGGAAAAGTGTCCCACCATGGTTTGAAATTGTTCCATATCCAGATCAGTGAATACAGTTGTTTGAATGAGGACCTTTTCTAGAATTTCCTAATGTGGTGGGGAAATCTTCAAGAGTTATAAGATAGAAATCTAAGTAGGAGTTTTTCTAAGTTGATCGACTAAGTCATATTGATGTTGAGATGGGGGCACAGTGGATTTTGAAGAAGCGCCCTTTAAGAAAACTTTACCTTGTGACCTTGTTGTTGTGTTGATTTGTCTATATTCCATATTTTCCTTAACTTTTATAACATTAACCTACTCATTTTCAGTGTACATATGGTTAGTTATATTATCGTTGATATGATTCACACATTTTCCAGAAGACTCACCCTTTTGATAGTTGGGAAAATGGTTGCAAAATGTTTGGTGGTCCTCATTTGATTGTTGGTGTCCTTCTATTGTGATGGTGTTGTTTTCGATTAAGTCTTGGATGACATTTTTTAGGGCTTGACAATTATTTGTGTGATGGCCCTTGCACCAATGATAATCACAATAGTATGTATCATTCCATGATGGAGGCTTCACAGTGGGTTCGAAGTTGCATTGAGGTGGCAAAGGACATTTTTAGCCATCAACTCTTTAAATGAAGATTCTAAAGATTGACCCAGTGGAGTAAAAGTTCTTCTACTAGAGAAGAATGAAGATCGTTGTCAATTTGTGTTTGAGGCATTTTCTAAGGAATTTATATTGTTATTGTTTCCATGGTAACCTTGATTGTTGTAATTCCCTTGATTGTGAGTAGAAGTTTGATTCCCATTGTTCCTCGGAGGAGGAGGATTGTTTCCTTGATTTGTGACCTAATTGATGTTGTTATAGTTATTGTTGTGAGGAGCACTTGGAGTGCTAAGAACAAATGGCTTAGTCAAGACATGATTTACATCTTCAACACCATCATTCACCACATTTTTTTTGCAAGTCCAAAACTCATATTTTTCATTATTGTTGTGGTGATTTGAAGAGCCAGGATTGTCCTTATCAATTTTAAGTATCCCTCTCTTGACCAAAGCACCCTCAATGGTTATGGCATTATCAATCAATTTCTCGAAAGAGGGAGGACAATATAAATTCAAATGATAGCTTATTTATGGATATAAGTTGTTGATGAAGATGCCCATCTTTTCCTTTTTAGGAATAGGACGTGAATATCTAGCAAACAATCTTCTCCATCTCTAAAGAAAAGTAATGAAAGGTTCACCAGGTTTTTGCTTAGCTTTATAGAGATCCAACCTAGTGATTTGATGTTGGATGTTGTAGGAATATTGTGATATGAACTGGTTGATTAATTTCTCAGATGTATTGGAAGGAGGTGTGATTTTTGATAGCCATTCCATAGATTGTCCTCCAAGACTCCTAGGAAACAAATACATTAAGTGTCCTCATGAGAAAATTCTAAAGTCATGTTTCAGAAGTCTTTTATTGATCGATTGGATCTAATTTCCCATTATAACGGTCAAATTTTAGAATTTCACAATGCTTGGGAAAGGGAATCATGTTGAGATGTCGATCAAAAGGATAAGGATAGATGCCAACAAGAGCATACTTCTTCTTGTGGCTCCCCACTATAAATATTTAATTTGTCCTTGAAGTGCCTTAATTTTTTGAGACAAAGCACTAAGATCAGATAGGGGTGTTTCTTCAGGATTTCTCTTTAAGTTCTCAATATCAAATTCATGAGGCAATTTAGCTCCTTTTTCAGATAGATAGAGGAAATACTTCTATTTATTGCATTACAAAAAAATTTCTAAGGATTTGTGAAATTTTGGATCTTGCTCAACCTCTATAAAGTGATGTTCATCCTCTCATTCATCGTCACTATCTATAGGTTTTTTTCTCATGTCCCTATATTTGTTGAAAGGGAATGTATTTTCTTCTCTTTTATCCATGTTGTTGTTGAAAATGGGATTATGACTCACACTATAAAGGGGATTACTACTCTCACCTTCTTCTTGATTTCTTCGAGTATGATCTTCTTGCTAAATGTCCTCTTTCAACTTATTGTATTGAGGTCTTGTAAAAATAGGCATATGATCTCAAAATGTTCTTCTAGACTTAGATCACAATTTGATAAGTGTGAAAATGATGATGTCTTGATCTGATAAGATGAATTATATCCTATGATATGACCAAAGAAGTTCCTAACTCTTCATTGTGGCTTCCAATGATGAAGGGTATTAGAATCCTATTGGGGAATTTGGATCAATAATCAAAAATTTGTTTGAAAGATGCACTTTTAAGATTTGATCCTTGTTTCAAAAAAATTATAAGTATTTCAAGTAGCCTAGTTAAGATAACTAAATGATTTGGCTGGGATGTGTTGGATATTCAATAAAAGGTTGTCATATATAACCAAAGTTGAGAGGTTGATTGTGATTGTTTCATTGTGATAGAGCTCTTCTCTAAAAATAGTATTGTGAATATAAAGGCTTTATAGCATACTAATCGGTAAATCCCCTAACAAAATATTGGTACCTATGAAGGAATTCATGATAGTGAAGCAAGATGTTTCGACTCTTGTAAAGAAATTTTCTTTGTTGCAAAGTATTTTTGTTACCTAAATGTTTCTTAGGTTTCCTGATCCTACTGACAATTGACTTCCTAACAAACTTGGTGGATTTCCAAAGCATAGAAGATATCAAGGATGTAGCTAGTCCAATGATGGTAGTAACTCATTCTGGTAGAAAGGCTGATTCAATCAAAATTTTAGTGCTTTCTTGGATGATCTTAATCTGATTTAATGTGAGAAAAACACAAAAAAAACTCTAAAAATAGTTGTTTTCTAAGCCCTATACTAAATATCAAGTGTATGTTCAAAATGTTTTCAAAACATTGTTTTCACAGCTTTTTGCACAGAATAGACAATTTAGGCAGACTCACTCTTAGTGCTCAAGTAGGTCATCATAATAATCAACAACCCACATCTTAGAACTGCGTCAACTCACACAACCATGTCACCCCTAAAGGGGTGCTCGTGTTTTTTTCTTTTCTAGGTGCATACTTAGAGTGACAAAAGTGGATACCAGATCCCCTGAGCAAACGGTCCTTAGTAGTTATATGGTGAGTATCTTGGGGGTAAATTCTTCCCTCCCCTTGCACTATTATTATTATGATGTTTGGATATAGACTACGTTGAATTATACACTAGGTTCTTAGTAAGGGTTTCCATTCAGTGCGACAAATGATAAACTCCCTCAAGAGACCTCCCAACCATTAGAATAAAGGCTTTGGGGATGGTTATCTTACACACTACAGTCAAATTGTAGACTTTCCTCGAATTCACTTTTGATTATAGTGGGTTGGAAAACTTGACTTTAGTTGTTCCCACTTAGGTCATTCCTCTTGGGTGAATGCTTTTTCCCACAAGAGTAGGCCTTTTAAATGATTTAAGAAAGCATGTAAAATTACATGAATTAAAAAGGTAGTTCTAGTATTATGATCACACAATTGAGGGGAGAGCATAGACCTATTGCTACGGACAAAGAAAATAGTGTTCTTTTTAGAGCCCAAATCACAATGATCTAAACTATGTAAAGATAATTGCTTCATTTTAATCCATGTCTATCCTAGGGTTGCTTCTTTTTAAAACCAGATGTGACTATCCTAGATTGGTTCTTTTTGAGCCAAAAAAGGTCCTATCTATGGAAGGCATCAGACTCAAAACCTTGTTTATTTACAACCTATATGCGCTAAAAGATCATACATATGCACTAAAACAACAAGTAAATGCACTAAAACAAACATTAGAAGTGCTACAAAAAACCTTAAATGCACTAAAAGAAATCCTAAATGCGCCAATCTAAAAATGCAATTTTTTTACAAAAAATTTAAAAAATTAAGCTAAATGTATGCACCATTCTATTCCCTATATGCACTAAAGTAATCTTTGGATGCATTGAAATATTCCCTAGAGGTGCCAAAAGACCTACAGAAGCATTGAAATAGTCTGCAGATGCGCTAAAGTACAAATTTTTTCTGAAAAGCTAAAGTTTATAATGCTAAATCCTATCAAAAAACCTACAAGTAGATGTTAAAACGGGGCAAGGCCCCATGGTGGGTGCCAAAAATGTGTGATTGATTAAATTTGCTAGTTAAAAATAGATTAGAGAAGATCAAACAGACCAATAGAACATTATATCAAAATAAAAAATGAAATAAAAGAAGTGCAAACTCAGTTTTCTACCCTTGATGTCGTTCTATCATCCTCTATTTTTAGTAATTTTGTTGATTCTAGCTGTTACCCCATTTTAACATCTACTTGTATGGTTTTTTGATAAGATTTCGTGCTCTAAAGTTTGGCTTTTAAGAAATTTTTTTTCTTTAGCGCATTCATTGAATATTTTAGTTTCCAAAAAAAAAAAATTTAGCACATCCACAAACTATTTTAGCACTTCTACATGTCTTTTGGCACATTTGGGAACTATTTCAGTGCATCCGAAGATTACTTTAGTGCATATAGGGAACAAAATGGTGCATACATTTAGATTAATTCATATCACATATCAGAGAACATTTCATATCATTTCCTAATTCATATACATATTACAAATTCATGGTGCATTTCATAAACAAAACATCCATTTTCCATCACATCATCATTATTTATGCATTTAAAAAATCCAAAAAAAAAAAATTCCATACATATATCATTTGAAAAACATTGTATTTTTCATAAACATATCATATATCCCATTGCATATTTTCATAATCACATCATAAGTCATCCCCCTACATGACATCATTAGTACGCATCACAAATCATCATCATAACCATATCATGAATCATCCTACATCACAAGTTAGTCATTAAACCATAAAAGGTAATGCAAATCCATCTCATAACATATACAAACAAACACATATCCATATCACCATGACATCATCATGTCATAAACGCACATCACATCATCAAAATCATCACTGTTGCATATCATCTCTCATAAAAAATAATACACATGTTCAATGTCTAATGAAGCTAAAAATTCCAAAGAGATATATAAGAGATATGACCAAAATAATGTACATGCTCCAAAAATAATATACATTGAGATATGTGAATGAATAAATAATGAGTCTCATAACTCTAACTGCTAGTACCCCCTGATGGAGCTGGCCTTTGTGGTGGAAGTCTAGTGCCTCTTGCACCTCCTATCACAAGATTTCTGTGTGGTCCCAACACACTTCGACTATTCAAAGTTCAATCAGAACCTCTCTATCTATCAATGACTCATATCATGCAATCTATCTATCAATGCCTTATATCATGAAATCATGCCCTCTAGCTTTCAAAATCTCAAATCAATCTATCAATCCTCATTTACTATTTTTTTTGTTTTTCAATGAAAGCAAATTTATTATATATAAAATCAAATCTTTACTATCTATCTTCATTAAGATGGATTTATCAAACATCAAATCAAATCTTTACTATCTATCTTCATTAAGATGGATTTATCAGGCATCAAATCAAATATTTACTATCTATCTTCATCAAGATGGATTTATCAGAGATCAAATCAAACCTTGACTATCTATCTTCATCAAGATGGATTTATTAGACATCACATCATTTTCCTATTTGTAGTTCAACTGCGAATACAAATATGTTTATATCCTTACTATTTGTTTTCTTTTCAAGAAGCAAATTTATCAAAAATCCACTCTTTACTATTTGTTTTCTCTTCAAAAAGCAAATTTATCAAAAATAAATCATTACTATTTGTTCATCAATGGAAGCAAATTTATCAGTTGTCAAATCTACTATTTGTTTTTCCTTTTGAAAATCAAATTTATTAGTTATTCTATCAATTCAAGGAAATTTCTTGAGAATAAACTTTATTTTAGATTGCTTTAAATTTGTGAATTATAAGTATTGGATATAGTATATATCAAATTAGTCTATTGGTTGAGTAGATCATGTAGATGTGCTCCTTATGAGGAATAATCTTTACTATTGTATTCTTCATTTGTGCTCATTTTCTTTCTTTGATTTTAAGCTTATTGATCATTACTATTGAAGTCTTTCAGCTTTGGTGCTAATGGTTTCTTTTTCTTTTCCACACTAGTCTCATATTTATGGATTGGTGTTTTTTTTCCTTTTATTCTTTTGAGTTAAAAGCATACCCTAAAATAAATTATATAAAATGAGGGTGTTGTACCTCTAAAATTCACAGGAATATCACAAATGCAATTATGCCCTTTCTAGAGCTATTAGAAAATATTGGTCTTCATATCTTGGGCTATAGAGTTATAATTTGAACATTACATTAAAGTCCAGCTCATTCACTAACATATTTTTGGTGACTCTACTAGGAATCATTGAATAAAATATTTAAAGGTCACCTTTAGGTCATGCAATAATATGGTGCTTTTGCATGAAGATGTTTTTCCTATGCTACAACCTGGTTTGGATTGGATGCAAGCATAAAAAAGAATATCATCTCCCAATTAAATACTCTTACTTGGAGATACAAGAGTGTTGTAGATTATATGAGAGAAAACTTTTTGTTGGAAGAGGAAAAAGAGTAGGCTCAACAACCATCGAGGAGGGTAGTGGAAAGGCCTTGAATACTTCAATTTATATACTATGATAACCCACCCCCTCATATGAATTAGTGCCTTAATTAAAGTCCAAATCTACATCAGGAAGCTCCTCCTACTCCACCTCCACCTAGGTATTGACCTTGGTTAATATTTTTCCTTTCCTGCTTAAGGGGAGTTGGTGACTCTAAATATTATGGCCTCTATCATTTCAAATCACTAGGGAAATTGTGTTGGACCATTAGCCCTATATAAATACAATGATTTACTACATGGATGAAGGATGAAATTTCAAAAAAAAATTGGTAAGAACCTACAAGATCTTGAAGAACATATCTTGGCTATGACTACTTTGAGTGGGATCTTAGGGATACAAGAAGAAGATATTTTGTGATACTTTTTGTCGCTAGCTTGATTGAAATTACAAAAGAATGATTCAAGATCCTTAAGAGGGGATGTATAACTAGTTGGGGTGTTTTGAAAAAGAAATTACTTGGCCTTTCAAATAATTAGTTAATATTGTTGCCTTGCTTCAAAGTTTCTTCTATATTATTAAAGGTGAAAAGCAACCAATCCAAGATTTCATTGGTCATTTTAACCAATAACTCTAGCAAATACCTTGGCATGATCAACCAAAGTTAAATCAATTTCACATATTCATGCTTTCTTTGCATCGTGAAGTTAAACTTATATTAAAGAGGGATAAAATTTATGGAATTTAACAATCTCAGTCTGAAGCCGTAAATGTTAAAGATGGTCTAATTATTTTTGGAATTTGGAGACAAGATCATGTTGAAAAATATATATTATCACCATAGAAATATCTAAGCATATTTTTTTCTCAATGTACCTTAAGCCAATCTTGTCCTATTGCCGAGAATGTAAATCTAACATTTTTTGATTTCTTAAACTTTGGGACTAGTAAAAAGATAAACAAGGAAGGTAAGCATCAAATTTGGGACACTCTAGTGTAAAATTTAAGTTTTATTGGAATGGAAGAGGATCATAGTTCATCGAGAAAAGATAATTTATCTCCTCAGGTAAGGAATTATTCCACAGATCACTCAGTTTTCCCTAACTCATGTTGTTGATATAGATACTAGTGATGTTTATCAGGAATACTAGTTATCAAATTATTTTTATGATCTTTAATATGAGTTCTTTTATATTTGGAGATATTGATGGTGAGTTGATAGATGAGATGAATGGAGGAAATTATAACACTTTTATGGAGGATAAGGTTTCCATAGAATTCATAGGTGTTGGGAAACATATGGTCAATTTACAAAATGAATCAAAACATTGGGATTTTACTTTCTCTCAAGAATGAAGTTCTAAAGATAACTTGCAGAAAGGAGAAGAGAATGTGATAATTGGAGTAAAATTTCTAACCATCTATTTGTTTACAATGAATCTTATGAAGTGAAAGATAATCCTTTATTTGAGAATTCAAGTTTTGACCTTTGTGGTGATGAGTTAATTGTGACTATTTGTTATATGAGGACTAACATGATAAATGATGGTGAATTAGAAGAGGATATGAACACATGCAAATTAAATAATCAAAATAATTGTGCTGGGATAATTCAAGAAGTGAATATTGTTGTGGTGATGGCTACACAAGAAGGATCTGATGATAAAGAGAAGACTAAGTCAATCAAGAAAGATTAGAGGCCTATTTATGAAGAAGAGTTTATTCAGAAGATTGGATCTTTAGAAGAGATAACATGTGACATGAGAGGCACGATAAAAGATCATTCTTCTCAAAGAGAAGAAATTTTTGATGAAAATGGCTTTTCTGAAGCACAGTGGTTAGTAAGGCCTTTCTTGATAAATGCCTAGTTTCATGGGAAAATCCATTTTCTACTATTCTCCATTTAAGTTGCATGAATACACTAGATTTTTTAGGTTTGATTCATTTTTCTCCCAACCAATTAACAGATTTGGATGAATAATTTGATTTTCATTTGGTGGGATTTTTCCTACCCTGTATATAGTCTCATTTTCTATGTGCTTGTTTTTTGTTTGTTTCTTTTTCCTTTTTTTCCTTTTTGTTCTAGTTTGTATCCTTCCTTTCCAAATGAATTTATGCCCACTAGATAAAACATTAGCCTACTCTAATGTAAGTTTGGGTTTCTAGCTACAGCCTTTCAGTACTTCTCCCCAATCAAATCTATTGTTCAACTTTTGTCATGGCCCCTAAATTTAATGCCTCTAATTAAAATTTTATTAAGTATGGAGTGTTGTCAATGTTTCCTTAGGTTTTATGAACTTAGGTAGGTGTTAATTAGGTTTTTCTAACTATTTGTTATGTTAACACTCTTTATGGAGTCTTTCTTTTATCCTTTGTTTCCTTGGCTCATTGATCTTTTATGAAGATTTTGTAACTTCCCAAAACATTGAAATCTTAATGGAATGCTTAAGTTTGAATGTTTAAAAGGATGTTAGACAATACCGAGGGTTATGTAACTTTTGAAAGAGTACCAATAAAGGAAAGTTAAAGAGTGCGAGAGATTTTTTTTTGAATCATCAAATTTTTTGATAGACTTGGAAACCATTGTTGGTTCTTATTGGAAACCTCTTATTTTGCAGAAAATGAAATGAAAGTGAAAGTAGTAAAAAGTATGAGACTTTTGTGAGCATGATGGATTTCATAGTTTTTTTAGAACTTTCTTTGTTAAATGATATAAATGCAATAAACTATTTTTCTAAGTCAATAAAGCCACAAAGATAAGTAAATGTACAGAAATTTAATGAATTCAAAATTAATTATCAAATATAGTGGAAATTTGAAAAAAAAATTATTTGGTAAAAGGAGAAAAGAACACCAGTTAATGAAAGCTTATATTATATTATATTCATATATATATATATATATTATATTTCTCCTAGTTATAAATAACTAACATAAGGACATGAATTCCTTCCACCACCTATTGTAAATGCTCAATTTAGGCTAGTGAATGCAAATTATCATTAGATTGGATAAAATGGGAAAACAACCTCATATTTTTTTAGACCAACCTCATACAAAGAAGATTCATCACTTCTTATGTTACCTCATGTTGGGATACAATAGTGATGAAAATAGCATCACCCATGAGGCTTGTTCTAGGAAATTGACTTAGTCCTGTGATGACCAACCTCACCATGTTATGGCACTCAGGATGAAATAGGCATTTTGCTACCCTAACTCCCCAGTCATGATGTCTAGAGGTGTGAATTACATTGTATAAAAAACACTCTAGGAGCTCATTGTTATGGATTGAAATGGTCTATGAACTCCTCTCCTAGAATATAGTGCAACACTTCTTCAATTTCACTTGGGATCATGAAGAATTCTTTAAGTTGGTTTGATAGCATCTTAAAGAAAGAACTACAGTCAACCTCTTCAATCACTATGAAACATTCCTTGAGGAACCATCCCTCTGAAAGCTTGCCATCTTTCAAAAATGTAACTTAAAATTTGAAAATAAAGAACTGGCTTGCTAGATTTATAGGAAATAAGAAGTAAATCCAAGTTGTATTTTCTTGGGACTTGGAAATCAAAGTGACAATGATGTGGCATGATAATTGAATGCTGATGTGATTTGAATTTATTACAAGCCTTATTTTTTATATGAAAAATTCAAGTTACCCTTTTTTTGAATGCTCACATGCATGGATTAATGGAGATATGCATTTTCCATTCAATTTTGGCCTTGAAACATATATTGTTTACAAGTATGAATGACCACATGGAAACCATTTGAATAGGAAGTATCTCGGCTAACTATAAAATTCAACTAAAAGGACAACATAATCATGATCATTCTTAACCCTTTAATTCTTTGGGTTTATCAGGTTCTTTCAGTGGAACGATTAGTTGTCAAGAAACCATCGATTAGTCAAATGGTCATTATTGCAATTTCTTGAATTCAAGATTAGAGGAAATATAAAATTCAAAAAATGACTCTCTAGGGGTCCAAATTTTATTTTATGGCACAATGATGTAATGAAGGAAGAGGGAAAAATTTAAACGAGAATAAAATTGATTTCATATTGCTTTTAATCTATAAATTATAATTATTGGATATAGTATTTATTGAATTAGTCTATTAGTTGAGTAGATCATGTAGATGTGTTCCCTGTGAGGAATAATCTTTGATACTATATTCTTCATTTGTGGTCATTTTCATTCTCGGATTTTAATCTTATCGATGATCATTATTATTGAAGTCTTTGAGCTTTGGTCCTAATGGTTACTTTTTCTTTGCAACACTAGTCTCATAAATATGGAGTAGTGCTTGTTTTTCTTTCCTACTTTTTGCTGAAAAGCATACACTAAAATGAGTTATATCATATATACAAGGGAGTTGTACCTCTAAAGTTAAAAGGAAAGTCACAAATTTAACTATGACCTTTCCACATCTATTAGAAAAAAATGGTCTTCATATTCTAGGATACAAAGTTATAATTTGAATATTACATTAAAGGACAACTCATTTTCTAATAGTTTCCAAGTGCTTTTGAGAAAATTTGAATAAAAGAGGAAACAATGTGGTGAAGAGTGTTTAGTGTGACAAAGTGGTGTTCAATGTTTTGCTCCGTATTTATTTATAGAAGAATATCTACTTGTACATTTTAGAAATGTTGCTCAAAGGTGTTATATATAGAGTTTCATGTTATGGATCATTGTGTAGAGAAAATTGTTTTCACCACTGTGTGAAATATGTAAGCAATATTGTCTAGGAGAAATGGTTTTGCTCAATATTACTCTATAGTTTTGTTTTTGATCTTGCAGACTTGGAAGCATGCTTATATTGCTAGTATCTATCTTCAACATCTAAGTTGTCTATGTTTTTGTGCTCTACAAGGCTGGACTCATGTGTTGTGTGAAACGTCAATTGGTTGCTTAGAGTGAGTATGTTCTTCAGGTGTATGTTGTTTTGAAGGATTTGTTGGATTTTAGGGTATTGATGGAATATTCCATATTGTGTTTAAAAGTTGTATATGGTCTATGAGTCATCTATGGATCAAATGAAGCATGTACTTAATTATTTAATGGTGTTAACATAGGCTTGACTAATCTTGGGTGTTTACACTAATTGCAGGTGTGCTTCGGTGTTTGTGGAAGAGTGTGTGGCATGTTCATATGGATTTAGGTTTGATTTAAGGTTTGATGTGTTTTTCCTTCATTCCTTTCCACCACAATAATGTTTTGGTGCCAACCTAATCTAAATTTAGATGTATGAAGTGCATAGCCACCATTGTAGATTTCTTTCCAATTTGAAGACATGATATAGATGTGTGTGATGTGGTGGAACCTTATAAATTTTTTCTAGGTTGGCCTTCGGTTCTAGGACTTGAGTGATTGTCAATAGTTTAGGGTTTTATACTATGTAAGGTGGTTTTACTTAGTATCTTCTCCCTTCATCGTAATCCTTGTTCTTTTGGTCTAATATTCCATTGAACTATTGACTTTGGTTCTTGATTGTCTAAGTTATATCTTAAGCCATTGTCCCCAGCTAATTACTGACCATGTATTCCTAGGTTTCCAATTTGCTAAATTGTGTGATAATTCCCCTATTCAATTTGGTTTTGGAGTTGAGATTTTATAAAGTTGGAACTTTGAAGTATTTTATTTTTATACCCTAGGTTGAATTTGGTCTTAAGCATATTTTAAGTCCCTACTCTTTGGTTTACCTAGGTGACCTCTTCTTTATGAACAACATTAAGGCATGTGTTGATTACCACCAAAAATAAGTCTTTCCATAACCCATCACTGAAACCTTATCACTCATTAGTTCCATTTCCATGATGAGCAATGAGCTCATTTCCCATGCATCGTGTATCAATGCAAACATTTTTCCTTTCATTTCACTTCCATGATGCGCAATGGCTTATTTTTACCTTGCATCACTTCCCTCCTTCGCATCGCTAAAGTATTTATTCTCACTTAACCTTTTCCATGATGCAATGGCCTTTGTAGTTCCTTTGCATCATGTTGGTACTTTGTATCATGGGTATATGCAGGATCATGATGGGCCAAAAAGTGGTGATATGATGGGTATGTGTAGGGTATGTGGCTGACAACTTGTTTTACCCAAAATTGATGAAACAAAAAGGGTTTTTGAAGGAGATTCTTAGCTTTCCACCACTATGAATTATGCTTTACTATGAATTTAATAAATAATTATTATTCATTTTCTATTTGAATTACAACTAAAGTCTTGATTGATAGGCTGATTGAAAAACATCTATACCTTTCAAATGGTATCACATTTTTTGAATCTGAAACATGCATCACATTCTATGCTTCATATACTATAGGATTAAAAAAATGAATTTCATGAAGTTTTGAGCAAGTTAAGGTGGTGGACATATGAGTTTTTATATTTTTTAAAAGTTGTAATGAAAAATTCATAATTAATTTTTACTTCAAAAAATTACAAAAAAATATGCATCACATCAGGACATGAGTCCTCTACTTATATCTAAAATCTTATAAAAAAATATTATTATTTTATTGTGGTTAGGGTGGTCAGACAGACACCTACTTCTTATTTTTTCCCTGAAATTTAAATACTACAGCATTGAAATCTCAATTTTGCACCAAATAGATTTTTTTTTTAAGTAAACCTAGTAGTTTAGAAACTAAATTCAATTTTCTATAGATTCTATTCTTACATATTTTTAAAATAATATAGATAACTTATTCAAATTTTTACGTCAAGTTGCCTAACTCTGATTTTTCTAATTTTTTTGCCACTTAAGGGCTTGCTTTTTCTAAGATGATCCTACACATACCCTCATTAAAAACCTTTTAACACTTAATGCATTCAAGTGATGAGTGGTGGGAATTAAACAATTGAGGATTGTGATTCTGCCTCCTGTCAATTTCTTATGACATCGCTTGCATCACTTATCATTGAAAGCTTTTTCATTTCAAGTGAACTACTACAATGAGTGATGAGTGATGACAAATACCTATTTTCCTTTACATCGCTTGAGGTATATACATCGTTGAAACATGATTTATGCCTTGAGGCATTATAGTGATGAGCGATGGGAGAATATTCCTATGAATATTCCCTACATTGGAAAAAAAATTCACATTATCATTTCATATTGTCAAGCAATGGTGATTGTATAGTGATGCATGATGGTCATGTAAATGAATTAATGAGGAACGTGGAGTGGACATGTGGAAATATCTCAAGGTATCATTGTTATTTTAAAGCAAGATGGTGGAAAGTAAAAAGGTGATGGATGAAGATAAAGGAGAGGCCTTGATTGAGTTTTAAATCAGATGCATCGACAATAGAAATTTGAACCTAAACAACTAAGTGTTAGAAACACTCCTATTCAGTCACATGAACTATGTTTTACCAATAATGGAAAATATACTCACTTCTAGGCCCATTTAAAGAGTGAATTGATCATTTTTTAGCCATTTCCATGAGAATTCAAGAGCATAAATGAGAAGATGAGCTTCAGGTGAAGAAAATTTGGGGATCAAGTGATGATTTTCTTGGGTAAGTTAACTTAATGTGCCACTATATTTAGTTTCTAGCATTGGGTAATTTGAAAATTGGGGATAAATTGTAGGGTTTGTAGCTTATGGTTGTTATTCTCTTTGTTTAACAAAAAAGATTTTATAGTTTCACATAGGGTTTGAGGAGTGGGATAAATAATTGTTGAATTTAAGTGTGGATCCTATGAGTTTGGGAATAGATCCTCTAGTTCTTGGTTAATTTAAAACCCTAGCTCCTTAAAACCTTGAAAAATGAGTCATCATACTGAGTCTACAAAACTAGAGGTGAAACCCAAACAAAAAAGAGTTAGAAAAGAAAAAACTAAGGATGATATAGTAAAACCAGAGGTTTCTAAAGCATCTAGGAAAAAGAGGGCTATGAAAAGAGACTTCACCAGATTTATGGAAGAAGCATCAAGTGTTCGACCTTAGAAGTAAAACTATATGGGAAAAGGGAAACTAGTGAAGGTGTTTTGACAAGCCATTTTTAATATTTGGCATCTGGGGTAGGTGATGTTGTTGTGCCTTAGAGTGGTTGGGAGAATTTCCTTTATGCTTTTAACAAGAAATTTTCTAGTCATCCAACATGTCATCTCTAGACATGTGACATTAGCAAACTAATTATTCCAAATGTTTTAATGGAGGTTGTTTGATTCTTGAGATGGATAAGTGCTATGACCAAAATGAGAGAGTAATCAAGATATTTTCAAATGGAGCCCCCATGCTAGATATTACAAGGATCCAAATTGTTAAATTTTTCAATTTGAATTTTCCTACCACTAAGTCAATCAAAATTGGTGCCTTATATTAGGAGTATGAGAAGAACAAGTATGGCTACATAAAGAATGTTCTACCAAAGCATAAAAGGCATTATTTGAATAAGGAAGGTGTACCTTTCTCACCTAAGGATGTCAAACCTTTTCATTGTGATGAATTTAAAGATTATTTCAAGAAAATAGATTATGGGTTATGCCAAGTTTTGGCCAAAAAATGTGATATCAAGATTGAACCATAGATTTTTGGCTCCTTTGCACTTCTCTAGCTCTTCTAGGGTTTTTTGCCTAAAAGGAGAGAGGTGGGGCCAAAAATGTTAAAGGGTTCATTCAAATTATGTTATGTGTGATGTTATACGAGTTGAATGAAATAAACTAAAGGTGATGAAATGATCTATTTGATTGATTATGAATGCAAAACTAAGATTTAAGTTATGTTGGAAAACACGTTGTGATATGCAAACAATGAGATAAAAGATAAATAAATGCAAAAATGGAGAAAGGATAAATCAGAGTGCACCTAGGCAAGATTTGAGGAATCTTTAATGGTTAGAATGTTGTATAGAATTATAGAAAATCAATAGTGGGACTCCTTTTCCCAGGGTGGCAAATTAGTCTTGCTACTGGTGAAAAAATATCGGGAACTAGTTTATGGCTGTCAAGGTTTGAAATTTGACAAAATCTAGATTTCAATCTTAAGGTGGGACTCATTCACCACTGGTGGTGAATTATTCCTCACCCAAAATTTTGAGAAATCGCAAGACAACTCTGCAACACCAGATCTAGAAATGTTTGCTTGCGGGGTTGCTGAAGTCAATTCTACAGGAAATGGACAAAAAACCTTCAAGCTTGAAATAGAGTTGATTTGACTTAAAACACCTAGTTGACTTGTTGGCCACTCTTCAACACCTAAATGCTTGTTAAATTTGCATACAAAGTTCTACAAACACACATGCAAGAGGAGGAAAATGGTTGAAGGTTAGCAAATAGGGGTTTTCCTTGGTCAAACCCCATTGTGGTAATCAAACCCTTAATGCAAGAGAATGATAAAAAAATAACATGCAAATGTTATCAACTTACCAAAGCCTTGTTGATGAAAATATGACGTTGTGTCAATGGATGCTCTATAATGCTTGAATAATGCTTGATTTGATGTTGTAAGGTGCTTGAATGCTTGAATGTGATGTGAGATTGAATGCTTGAATGAATGGTTGAACTTGATGAATGGGTTTGAAATGGATGTAAAAACACTTATTTATACAATCTTATGCCTTAGTAACCCATTCATACCTCATCACAGGCTGACATCAAGTGTTTTTGAATAAAAAAAATGAAAGGAAATTTAAAATATTTTGAATTTGGAGCCAAGTGGGACTCATTTGTCACCCATGGCAAATGGGTCCCATCTAGGACCTAAAAATGGGTGTCAAAAATTAAGTCATGATTAATGTTGTTTGTTGAGTTTACATTCAAAAATGCAATTCATTAAGGCATATAAGGGCATAAAGGGGTCAAATAAAGCATAAGAAAGGGATGAATAGTGAAGTTATGCCTAGAAAAGTCTAAAAGCTTGTTACAAGACCTTACAACACTTCAAAATAAGACTTGATTAGTGATGAAAAAGTTTTTTTTAGGTGAATTGTAATAAATAAATTCTAGAAGAGTGTAGAAATGTCTTACAACACTTCACAACACCTTCACAAGACATCATTATTTTAGTTTTAGTACCTAAATATGCATGTTTAAGCCATATTACAATATAGAATCAGAGTATAATAGACCAAACATCATGAAGCAAGACCTAAAAGACCATTAAAATGACAAGGGTCCATTTTTCTATGGTGCAAAGATGAATACCCCTTTAATGGTTATGACCATTGACATACAAAAAAAATAAGAAAAAGATGTTCGATTGTGCTTTCGGGTGATCCCACAATACTATATTACAATTTTTGGCCAAAATAGACACTAAAGTAGTTTTTTCTAACTAAATCTTTACTTTTGGGAACCTATAGGGACTAAACCGCAAGGAATTTGAAGATGATGCAAACTAGTGATTTGTGACATTTTGTTTGTAGATTCTGAATTTTTTTTTTCAATTTTTTTGGAATCAGAGTGCACTTCCTTTTCCATCTCCTTTGAAAACTAGTTTTTTCAGTAAACACCATTTTTTAGGAGTGACGCTCATCGTATACAACATAACTTATTTTCCATGAAGGATAAATTCTACTTTTGGGTATGTGCAGGATCGTCATGGAAACAAAATGCCCTTAAGTGGCAAAAAAATTAGAGTTAGGCAACTTCATGTAAAATTATGAATAAGTTATCTATATTATTTCAAAAATATGTAATAATAGAATATGTAGTAAATTAAATGTAGTTTCTAAACTACTAGGTTTATTTAAAAAACAAAATCTCTTTGGTGAAAATTAGAAATTTAAATGCAGTAGCATTTAAATTTCAGGGAAAAAATAAGAAGTAGGTGTATGTCTGACCACCCTAACCACAATAAAATGATAATATTTTTTTATAAGATTTTCAATATATAAGTAGAGGACTCATGTCCCAATGTGATGCATATTTTTTAGTAATTTTTTCTAGGTAAATAATTAATTATGAATTTTTTCTTACAAATTTTAAGAAATATAAAAACTCATATGTTTGACCACCTTAACTTGGTCAAAACTTCATGAAATTCAATTTTTTTTTTTTTAATCCTATAGCATGTGAAGCATAAAATGTGACAGATGCTTCGGATTCAAAAAATGTGATACTGTTTGAAATTTATAGATGTTTTTCAATCAACCTATCAATCAAGAATTTAGTCATAATTCAAATAGAAAATGAATAATAATTATTTATTAAATTTAAAGTAAAGAATAATTTATATTGGTGGAAAGTTGAGAATCTCCTTTAAAAACCCTTTTTGTTTCATCAATTGTGGAAAAATACCTCCTACTTATTAAAAAAAAGTCATCATCCACATACCCTACACATACCCATCATATCACCACTTTTTGGCCCATCATGATCCTGCACATACCTTTTTTTTGAATTTAGATTTGTCACTACAATATCTAGTGCTTCTAATTGGTCTCATAGTGTTTTATTGAATTCTTTTTCCTTAATCAAGTTTCAAAATCAAACCAATTACAATTTAGACATAGGGAGACCATATACAATGTAACTTTTTTTGTATGTATCTAAATTAATTTTTTTTGTTGGATCAAGGACTTCAATATCTAGTGCACTCATATTTTTCAAAAAAAAAATTATTATCTTCTATTTTTCCACATCCAAAGAACAAAGTGTTTGATTTTCAATGAAAAACCTATGTTTAATAAAACTAAAAAATCAAATATGTAATAAAACTAAAAAATATGAAAATTATATTCGTTGGATAGCTCATTCTAAGGACTACCATCATCCAATTTGGTCTATGAATTCTCCTCTATTTTCATCTTGAGCCTGAGCTTCAAAGGGGAAAATTCTAGAGTTTTTTAGCATTGGAAGGTGAGAAGGTGGGAAAAGGAGGGTTTGCTCAAACCAGGGGGTTCGAGCGAATCCCCTTTTCACAATGGTTTTTTTTTTTTCTTCCTCGGAATGATGGGTCTCGACATTTAATGGGTTCAGTCCAACTCGGGTTCTAGCGAACCCCTTTTGGGTTCGCTTGAACAAAAAGTTCGTTTGAACCCCCAAAAACCAATTTTTTTTTGGATGGGTCATTTTTTGCGACTTTTCCTTCCTCACTCGAATTGTAAACCACTTTTGTGGGTTTACCCTTCCTATACAGTAGATGAGCTTCATAATGATTTGGTGGATTTGAAGGATGCAAGAACTCCTTTATCTTGTAGAAATTATTCATTGTTAATGCATATGTTTCTACGGAGAGGTAGGAAGGTATGGATAAATTTTATGAGGCTAGGAGAAAGGGATAATCAAGATAGTGAATTACTAGTGCATATGTGCACCCACATTAGGGATATGCACTATCTAGATTCAAATTATTCTACATTTTATAATGGTTTCAAGTTTGGCGTGCTAGAGCAATTGGGTTTCAAGCTCGTATACAAGATATTTAGGGGTATAAATGAAATTTTGAGGCCCTTAGAATTTCAAGAAAATATAACACAAAATTTTAATTTGGGGGACTAGTATTTGTATATTGGTTACACTACAATAAGGGTTTATGGGGCTTTAGTACCAACCCATCAGGTACTAGTATATGTAGAAGATAGACTTGATTTCATGGAGATAATGTGGTAGTTAGATGCCATGGATAAAGAGCACATCAGAAATGCTACAAAAGAATCCCTAATTAATCCCAAATGTCCATTTTCATGTTTTATGGGCACATCAAAAGAAGGTTTTAAGAAGTTTGGTACTCTCACTAATAATTACAAGATGAAACAAGATCAAGATATTGTGATCCTGAGGGAGTGATTAATAGGGTGTATAAGAGAGAAATTGCACCCTTGCATTTTTCCTTACATTCTTGCACCCACTTTAGTGTCCATTCCCTTAGCATCTTGAGTAGGCCCATTTTGGCCCTTGCATTAGTCTTTCTCCCTCTCAAGATGCTCCAACACCCCTTTTCAATAGCTTCCCTTATGTGTCAGCCTTCCATCAAACTTGGCAATTTTCTCATTTTTGTCATTATGAAGCATGACATGTCGGTGGTAATGGCTGGTAAAACCCAAAAATGGCTGAAGAAGTTTCTCTTCTCTCTTTTTAGATCATCTCTTCAACTCATTTTGTGCTCTCTAAGAACTTCTTTCATAGCTAGCTCCATTATGCTAGATTTTGCTTCACTCCATTACTTGCTTATCGCTTGTGGTAGCAACTCTAAGCTCTCTCAAGCTTCCATTACAACACTCTTTGCAACCCTTGGCTCTTGCAACTCAATTTCATGCTTGTGAGCATCTTGGGATTCCATATCCCCCTACCATTTGCATACTTACTTGGTGATATGGGTTCTCCTTGAGTAGGGTTTGCTTTTATCACCTCTTTCGTGATATGAGTTCTCCTCCTTGAGTGGGGTTTTCTTTCATCACACGCTTATTCGTGGTGTGGGTTCTACTCCTGAGTGGGTTTTTCTTTCACCACATGCTTTGTTCATCACTCTCTTCATGGCTATCTATCGAGGTAGGAACACCAAAATGGGGGTCTAACTGAGGCAGTCCCCTTTACAGCCCCAACAATTTCTCTCTCCCTCTTGTGTACATGTTTTGAAGGCATCTCTTTGGTGGAAGCTTCATCACTTGCATGTTTGTAGGCATTTCCTTTCTTCTCCTTACCTTTGTCATTTCTACTCCTTTATCTCATTTCTATCACTTTCTACCATTTTACTATATTCTATGGTTTTTAGCATTTAGAGTAGAACTAGTCAATCTAAGCATTTTCTGTGATAAACTCACTCTGATTTGTATAAGATTCTAGCATGCCTCTGAGATGCCAATGTGCCCTGTTGTTCTCTGCTTCCTACACTGACGTCCTTTGGTTGTGAGCCTGAAAGTTTGTCCATAGAGCCTCTGTGGCCTACTCTTTCAGAATCTAAAACTTTTATGTTGTTCCATTGAGGTTATATAGGAATTTTTTCCCCATGAGGATCTTTAAGTGAAGAGAACTCGTGAGTAGTGAATCCCTCTATATCACATTTCTGGTGAACCCAACATGAAGAACATTGTTCTTTGGAAAAGTTTGTAATGGATCTAATATCTTCTTTTATTGGTTTTGTATCTAATTTTATTAAAGATGTTAATGGTGTTCCATTTAGTACATGTGATGGTGACTTGGCTTTACCCATGTCACTTGGTATCTTTGATCCTTCTCATGATATTCCTCTTTCTTTGAAGGAAATCTTATTACAAGAAGATGAAATCATTGATACCTTTCTTAACGTGACTCTACCTTCTATTCATTCCAATGCACTATCTTCTAGAGACGTTTCATTTGTGAATAATGAATCTCATATTTGTTCTAATGCACTCTCTTTTAGAGATGATGCACTAGTGAATGATGAACCTCCTTTCACATTTGATTCTCCCTAGATTGATGTTGAGGATTTTCCTTCAAATATCTATTCCACATTTGATCCTGTTTGGATTGATGTTGAGAATATGTATTCAAGTAATTGTTCTACTAGTTGTGATGATTCAATAAATATGATCTATGTCTCTACTACCCCTCAAAGGCCTAAGAGACCAGTTATTTATGTGACTCCAACTATTCCTTCTCTTGAAAGAGTTTGTGCTATTGATGGTGTTCCATTTGATAGTAAATCTCCTAATCTTCCTAAGGCTCCCGCTTATAGAGCGGTAGCCTATACTTATGAGAATACTATGAATAAACAACCAGTCTTCCTTTAGTTCCTAAAACTATGACTAAAGTAGCTAGTGCTAACAATCTTATCGAGCAACCTCGGGTTACTCTAGATAAGAACTCACTATGGGATTTGCTTTGGTCTACCCTGGTTTACCAGGGTATGTTTTAGGAAGCCTTGCAAAAGATCCTCTTGCCTTCTTCTACTAGGCTGGAAGACGTTGATGCATTCATGACATATATTCATGCGGGTTCACCGAATATTACGTTCTATCCACAAGAGCACCCACCTTCGGAAGTACAGAAGCAAGTAGACCCTTTAATGATTATAGTTAATATTAATAATATAGGAATTAGATGTACTCTCATTGATGTTGGTTCAGTGCTCAATGTGTGTAGTATTGATCTACTGCCTAAGATTAATTTTGACCCTTCCTCTCTTAATACTTCTTCTCTTATACTCCCTAGGTTTGATAATATCGGTCGACAATCCCTAGGCATAATAGTCTTTCCTTTGAGATTGGGACCTATTACTGTTCCTACCCTTGTATACGTTATAGCGGAAAATTTACCATGTAACCTCCTCCTTGGTAGACCATGGATTCACGTTATGGGTGAGGTCTCATCTACCTTGTACATAAATCTATTAAGTGTATTTATAACAATCAATTAGTCATAATTAAGGCTAACCCTGAGGCTATCCACCTCTATGAGATGGTGGCCACTGGTCGAGCTTCAGTTGTACCTACTCTTATTCCTTTAGTATCTCCTAATGTGTCGATGTTTACTCCAACAATGCTTACTAAAAATTGTATCTCTGAGGTAAATGTCCCTAAGGAAGATCCTCCTTTTGAAGCAACGAGCCCTAAGGGTGATCCCTCTACCTCTTCTCAAAGGAATGCATGTCTTGGTGACAATCAGGGCACTTTAGGATTTACGAACTCCTTCATTGGGGAATATAAAGTAAACCCAACCAACTTAGACCTTCTGATGAAATCATCCACACCCGCTATCAAAGATTATTATTCTTTTATATCGTTGGGTAGGGTGAGCAATAATTGTAACATCCTTAGTGTAGATCCTCCTTCTAAGGAAGAGGATTATGCTTCAGCTAAAGAGGATAGTGTTAGAAGTCCTATCAATAAAAATGGCGATGATTCCATAGAGTATGATCCCCATTACTGGGACAATGCTCTTTATAAGGATCCTTCTTCTTTATAGGACTTGAAAACACATTATAGCCCTGGCTTTAGGCTTGTCTCTAAATGTGGCTATGAGTGTAAATGTTGTGGGTGCAATAAGCAAGGCATTCAAGTCCCTATAGAATGTATGCCTCATAAGCATAACTTAGGGCTTGGTTGTTTGATTGAATAATCTAAAAGGGAATCACAGTTGAATGTTGACATGAATTCCACTCAACCTTGTTCTCATGGATTGACTTATCCTCCTTTTTCTTCCACCTTCGTATCTTCTTCTTCCTCCTGTGAGAAGTCAAAATTTTCTTAACAAGAGAAAGGGTTGTTTCCTACTCCTCATTCTTTATCTAAGCAAGAGCGTATCTTGTTGTGGCTTCTAAAATCCCACTTGATTACTCTTCCTTCTCCTAGATGCATGAAAGTTTGTAAGAATAAAGACTCTATCTGTGCATACCATCAAGTGCTTGGTCATTCCACTAGTCAATGTAAAGCCTTGTAGGACAAAATTCAACAACTTCATGATTCAAGTGCCATCAAACTCCCATTTGATTGATGCACCTACCTTTACTTCACATAACAAGTGATATCAAGGTTTACCTCTATCCTGTTCTAAGTATCTTGCATAGTTCTCCTCCCCTATATGTTGGGGGCAGTGATAACTTGTTACGGAGATGTGCATCCTTAGATAAATCTTTTCTTCGCTATGTCTTTCAATTGAAGTGTCCCTTGAGTGGACCCCTTTTCTCTTTCAAAGGGCTCCCTAGGGACCTCTTTGAAAGTATTTATTTTGAACAAATTCTTTGCATCTAGCTTGGAGGAATCCTAACTATACCTCACCTTCTAAACAATGTGTCCCTTGAGTGGACCCCTCTCTTTTCACACTGGGTTACTGAGGGACCCCTTTAAATGTTTTTATGGTCTGTGTGACCGGTTTCTTTAGACATATTCTATCTGTGGGTAGACATGTCATCACTTTTACATGCGTCCTATCTACGGGAAGACGTATTGACACTTTAGACGTGTCCTATCTGCAGATAGACATGTCATCGCTTCTTGACTCTAGGGAGTCCACTTCCTTGGGGTTTCTTTCATGAGAGAGTTCTTTACCTTCCTTGGAGTTTTGTGGGTCTATAAGGAATTTTCTCATCCTCTTCCATGTGAGAGATCTTGGGGGATGCCTCCTTGCAAGTCTACAGACTTGTAAGGAACTTTTTGGTGATATGGATTTCCTCCTTGAGTGAGGTTTTCTTTTATCACCTTCTTTGTGGTGCGGGTTCTACTCCTGAGTGGGTTTTTCTTTCACCACATGCTTTTCAATGATATGGGCTTCCTCCTTGAGTAGAGTTTGATTTTATCACCTTCCTTGTGGTGTAGGTTCTACTCATGAGTGGGTTTTACTTTCACCATGTGCTTTTCGATGATACAAGTTTCCTCCTTGAGCAAGGTTTTTTCTTATCACCTTCCCTGTGGTGTGGGTTCTACTCCTAAATATGTTTTTCTTTCACCACATGCTTTATCTCTCTCCTCTCTCTCACACATACCAGATCAAAGATTTGCATCTTCTTCATCCTGAGTATATGCCCCTCTTTCTTCATCTCAAATTTCTTTTATGTATTATTTGGGGATGAAGCATAGTTCAGAGACAATCTTTTACATCAAGGTCTCTTTACTTTGTTGACTCAAATCATTTAGCTTTTTATGTTCTAACACTACTGTTTGGTGTAGGTTTTCCTTGTCTAATGTATTGGTTTCACAAATCCTCAGCTTGTGGGCATGCTTTCAGGGTTCGAAGAGTTATCTACTTCCTCTACAATATCCTTTTGGCATATGATGTTAATTATTTTTAGTAGATTTCCTTTAGCATGCATATTAATGTAGATTTATATGCCCACTAAAGTCGGGGAAAAATGTATAAGAGTGAAATTTCACCCTTGCATTTTCCCTTACATTATTTCATCCACTTTAGTGTCCATTCCCTTATCATCTTGAGTAGGCCCATTTTGGCCCTTGCATTAGTCTTTCTCCCTCTCAAGATGCTCTAGTGCCCCTTTTTAGCAGCTGCCCTTGTGTGACATTTTTCCATCAAACTTGGCACTTTTCCTGTTTTCATCCTTATGAAGCATGACGTGTCTAGAAACTAGTGCATCGCATGGAAATCCGCATGATTTCCATGTGTCAACAAGTTTGGTTAGTGGTAATGGTTGGTAATGCCCAAAAATAGCTCAATAAGTTTCTCTTCTCTCTTTTTAGATCATCCCTTCAACTCATTTTGGGTTCTCTAAGAACTTCTTTCATAGCTAGCTTCATTTTTCTAGTTTTTGGCTTCACTCCATCACTTGCTTATAGCTTGTGGTAGTAGCTCTAAGCTCTCTCAAGCTTCCATTACAACACTATTTGTAGCCCTTGGCTCTTGCAACTCCATTTCATGCTTGCGATCATCTTGGGATTCCATATCCCCCTACCATTTGCATACTTACTTGGTAATATGGGTTCTCCTCCTTGAATGGGATTTGCTTTTATCACCTCTTTCATGATACGAGTTCTCCTCGAGCGGGGTTTTCTTTTATCACATGCTTATTCATGGTGCAGGTTCTACTCCTAAGTAGGTTTTTCTTTCACCATGCACTTTGTTCATCACTCTCTTCTCGGTTGTTTGTGGAGGTGGGAACACCAAAATGGGGGTTGACTGAGGCAAGCCGCTTTACAACCCCTACAATTTCTCTCTTCCTCTTGTGTGCAAGTTTTGAAGGCATCTCTTTGGTGGAAGGTTGATCACTCACATAGTTGTAAGTATTTCCTTCCTTCTCCTTACGTTTGTCATTTCTACTCCTGGGTATGTGTAGGATCATCATGGAAAAAACAGGCCCTTAAGTGGCAAAAAAATAGAAAAATTTGAGTTAGGAAACTTGACATAAAAATTTGAATAAGTTATCTATATTATTTTAAAAATATGTAAGAATAGAATTTGTAGCAAATTGAATATAGTTTCTAAACTACTAGGTTTATTTATTTATTTTAAATCTATTTGGTGAAAATTTGAAATTCCAATGTAGTAGTACTTAAATTTGAAGGAAAAAATAAGAATTTGGTGTCAGTCCGACCACCCTCACCACAATCAAATGATAATTATTTTTTATAAGATTCTAGATATAAGTAGAGGACTCATGTACTGATGTGATGCATATTTCTTTGTAATGATTTTTCAAGTAAATAATTAATTATGCATTTTTTATTACAACTTTTAAAAAATATAAAAACTCAGATGTCTGACCACCTTAATTTGGTCAAAACTTCATGAAATTCAACTTTTTTTTCATTAATCCTATAGTATGTGAAGCATAGAATATCACACATGTTTCAGATTCAAAAAATGTGATACCGTTTGAAAGCTATAGATTTTTTTCAATCAACCTATCGATCAAGACTTTAGTCGTAATTCAAATAGAAAATGAATAATAATTATTTATTAAATTCAAATTTTAAGGCATAATTTATATTGGTGGAACGCAAAGAATCTCCTTTAAAAACCCTTTTCATTTAATTAATTCTGCTAAAAAAAAGTCGTTAGCCACATACCCTACACATACCCATCAATATCGCCACTTTTTGGCCCATCATGATCTTGTACATACCCTCCTTTATCTCAATTCTATCACTTTCTACCATTTTACTCCATGAAGTGGATGACAAGATGTTGCTAATGTGGATGCAGTCTATGCTTTTCCTTTGTAATGTTTTTATGTGTTTTGGTGGGCATGTGGAAAATGTTTATACTCATGGAAAAGGTATTTTCATTGACTAGGGAGCATTTTGGAGAGAGACGTATTTGAATCAAAAAATGGAAAGAGACTTTGTCTTACATGAGTTTTACCACTCATATTTTGGAAAATGTAACAACCTTTTGATGTAATGATAATTTCAAATGAATACTTGATTGTAATGTCCCCAATTTAGCCCTACGCTCTTCTTCTGGATTTAGCCTATTTCTCGAAACTTGTAGGCTAAGCAGAGGCTGAAATTAGGGTTTCCCATCTTATAAGAGGTTGTTTCTGCACATTTCATTGATTAAACATGGAATTGTGGATTTTGGTTTGCAGATTCTTTCTGAGTTTTCAGAGATCTTCCCAATGGTGGCGCATGCACTGCATTCTGAGCAACTTCTTGAATTTACTATGTTTAGTAAATTCTATATTTAGTAGTGGTCCAGTCAACACTGGCTCAGTTAGCTTTCTTGTTATAGCAATTCATTGGGTAATTTTTATTTTTGGCTTAAGGGGTTCAATTTGGAGAAATAAGTTATTTAAAATTCAATAATGTTTTATTTTATAAATAACCCCTTGACCTAGTAATATGACTTTAAGTTGTTTTAAAGAAGGGGACCTTGAGGGGTATTTTCTCATAAAGGAAATATTTTCATATTTCTAAAGTCAATAATTGCTTAAGAGAAATTGGACACCTACTTTTGGAGAAGTTTATATTTTATTTTAAAAGTGATTTTTATCTCTCAAAGAAGGTACAACCATTTTGGAGGAGACAAAAGTCAAGTCAAAGCCAAAAGGAATCTTGAGAGGTGGCGCCCCTTTTGGAAGCTTCCAGAATTGTCTTCACAAGTTATAAAAGGAGCCTTGGTCCCTCATTTTTCATATCTGATAATTTACCTTATTGTTATGTTGTTGGATTGAAACTAGACTAGAGCTTCGAGGAATGCATACCTCCTAGCAAGGATCAGTTGTGTGTTTGAGAGATAACACCTAGCTAGTATTGTGATTGCTTCTCACTCAGAGAAAGAAAATAAAGCTTATTGTGAAGTTTTGTGAAGATTTCTTCAGACATTGTGTTTGCAGGACTTGCACAGCTGGAAGTCATTTTAATTCAGAAGTCCAAGAATAAATTAGATATCATTCTGGGTATTCATCCTTTATGTTTTCCTACTAGGGGAGACCCTATTTGCAAGTTCTTGGAATTTTTATTTGAGTCTTGAATTTTATTTAAGGAAATTGCCTCTCTCTTTCTTAGTTGTACCATTCTGGTCTTCCTAACAAATGTTTAGAAAAAAAAATACTTCAATTTGTTAGTCATTTCTTTATCTAGTCTTCATTGCAATCATTATAGCTTTCGTTTGCATCAAGTCTCATGTCATTCCGACAAGTATTGAGTGAGTTGTGAGTATTTTGGTGGGTTTTAGGGTTGCTGATTGCTTCATTTCAGTTGCTAGTATGCTATATCAGTCATAGATAAATGCAAATTTGTGAGGAGTTCGAGTCCAGAGAGGGTTGTCGAGCATTGAGGAAATCTTACAAATTATTGCAGCATTGAGGAACTTGGATTATTAGGCTTTGGAAAGCATTCTAACATATTGTAAGCTGATTAGTAGTACAATCAACAATTCTCCTCTCTATCTTTCTCTTACTTTATTGTACTTCCTGCTAAATAAGTGGAAGAGGCTGGCTCTCCACCTATTTACATATTGAGTTGCTTTGTAATTCATTTGTATCTCCACAATATGGTATCTCCATTCCCACCTTGGGTTGGAAAGCACATTCTTGGCATTGAGTTTACTTTAGTATTGTAATTCCTTTCCAGTTTTACTAATAATCCTCTTGCCATATGACAACATCTTTCTCATCTTGAGATTGTGTGTGCATTCTTGGCAAAGAGTTACTTGCAAACAGCTAGTTTTGGTTTGGACTAACCCTAACAGGTGTCTCTTGCATTTGTGTGTTTGTTCAAAATTGGAAAAAAATTGGTCTAGTTCATTACAGTGGTATCAGAGCCATGCATCCTGCCATCCTGTGCCCATCAAGGTTTAGTTGACAGTTGAATGACAAAGAAATCAGTTTCTACACCAGAGATCTTGAGACAGAGTTCAGTTCAGTTTTCAGAAGCTCTAAATATGTTGCATTTTCTGAGGTCCAGGAACCATGGCATTTGAGGAAGGAAAGGTTAGTTTGGCCACAAGGGATTTCATTGAGTATGCCAAACAGTACAAAAGACAATGTGAACATGAGGCTGCCATACTTTGTGAACAATATCAAAACATGCTAGATGATTATAGGTACAATGTTTCATTTGATTCCCATTTGAATTGTGTGGCATTACTGAAGCCCAAAAATTCAGAGATGGTGGAACACATTAGGAAAATGATAAAAAGGGAAGAAAAAAAAGCTTTGGTTGAAGGATCAAAGAAGGAAGAAGATGAATTGCCTATTTGTGAATTACAGCCCACAAATATGCAAGTTGAAGAGAAAAATCAATCATGTAGCATTGAAGATGGCACAAGCAAGGTGCACATGTTACATCAAAATGAGCATGAGCTTGATGAAGATACCTTGGAAAGTGAGGAGTTAAGGGTAGAGCCCCATAATACTTCCCTTGACTTACAAGTAATAGGAAGTAATGAAGATCAGCTTGGTGAAAAGAACATAACAATAGTCTTGAGTCCTAATGAGGATTCATCCAATGAAGGTCTTGAGAGAAGTGACTTCATGGAAGATGTTGGTAGGACTATTGTTTGGGATGAGTTCGTTGAAGAAAAAGGTGATGGACATATTAGTGATATTGGAAGGGAATCCAATGAGTTCATGCATGCTCATTTTGAAGATTTGATGAAGAAGGATTTTCTTCTTGTTGCTAACCCGACTTCCCAAGAAGTTCCACATGAAGAAATTGGTGACATACTTTCCCATGAAGGTCCCGAAGAAGATAGGGATGTTGAAGTTTTCAAAATAGCAAGTATAGAAGGTTCTTCACTCCATTTTAGT
The DNA here is from genome assembly GCA_007258455.2 of Sequoia sempervirens. Lineage (NCBI taxonomy): Eukaryota > Viridiplantae > Streptophyta > Pinopsida > Cupressales > Cupressaceae > Sequoia > Sequoia sempervirens. The sequence goes on from VDFB02193867.1 coordinate 473,536,604, forward strand.
GGTGACATTGTTGGACTTAGGTTTGACCAACAAACCAAACCATTGGAAAGAAATGTTTTTGAAGTCAGCTCAAGAGATTCAAGAGTTGACTTATTCTATGAGTCAATACCCTCAGTGGGGCATGAAAATATTTTTCTAGTTGACTATCACAGTCAACCCTTGGCATTTGGGATCCGGGTGTATTGGAATCAAGTCATGAGAAAGAACCTATATGGGATAAGTTTCCCTTTGATCCTGATGAAGAACAAGAACTGGAATGCATTACAAATTATGAGGTGGTCCTTGGAGGAGAAGTTGCCTTTGAAGGAGAAGATTGTATAACAAAGCTCCATAATGATCTCTTTGAAGTCGTTGCAACCACTAAAGAGGAATATGTGGTTACAAAAAAATTTCGAACAGCAGACAAATATGACTCTTTAATCAAGTTGGATGCTGCCATAATGTTTGATCAAGGAGACGGTGATGAAGAAGAAGAGCTAGAAGACCATATGGCTCTTGAAGATGTAGAGTTTGAAGGTGTTACTAAACACAAATCTGATTTTTCAATGCATGAAGCTGATTGCAAACTTAGCATCAAAGAATTTGTGAAGTATGATGCTTTTTATGACAATGAGCATTCTCCACTAGTCAATGGTAAAGTACAAGAATGTTGGAGCAACAATGAGGGTAGCAAAGACAAGGGACAAGGTTCTAATTTTCAGTTACAGCCTATCAACAGTTCACCATCTTCAAATTCTTATGAGTGGGAAAGACAATTCAAGATATTCGTTGACAAGGAAGTGCAAGCTCTATCCCTGTTTGATCACACACATAGCTTGGTTGAAGAGTTATATTGGAAAGCTCAGCTTGAAGAGAGACAAAGAGGAGTGAAAGATGAAGTTGCTCTTCCCAATTTGCAACTTATTAGAAACTCTTTGGTAACCTTGAAGTTTGAGTACATGCGCTTGATTGAAGATCATGATCACACCATTGAAGTTGCAAAGAAGAGCATATGTGCTTCTCAAGATAGAGAGAGGAAGTTTGATGAAATTTCTCTAGAGCTCGAATCAACAAGAGCTACACTAGAAGAAACTCAAATGGCATTAACGGAGGTAGAAAATTAGTTTTTTGATTTCAAAATTTTCAAAGAGCAAGAGAATGCACATAGAGCCAAAGAAATCAAACAAGTAATTGGCGAGCTTGATAGTCTTCAAAAGGAGTTTGACCTAGAAGGTCTCACAAGAAGGATTGAAGTTGCAAGAGCAGATTTGGATCAGCAAGATGGATGGAATAACTTTCAAGTTTTTGAAAATCCTCTCTTTGAAGAGGGTGATGAGGAAAGTTATAATAATCCTCTCTATGAGATGGATGATGAAATGAAGAATGAGACTAAGTATGGTATCTAGTGTTTGGATGCTTTGATATCACTCCATGAGGATATGCCACATTCGTTGATGAGTAATGAATGCATAAGTGGTTTTGAGGGTGGAGAGTACACATGGGAAGTGTTGAAGTAAGGTAATTTCAACATCTATATCATCAAGGTGTTGAAGAGACAAGTCTTGGTAGCTGCTAGTAACTTCATTACAACAGCAAGAAGTGAAGGTTTCAGACCTACTACTCATGAGGAATGGGGGAAGAGCATACCTAAACTAGGTGTTTGCACTCTTGACAATCCATCCCTTGGGTGGAATGATTTTTGGGCTCGAACTAGTCCATTTTTGGAGTTGGGATTGACAACCACACCTATTTCATGTTCCCCAAATGTGAATGCTTTCATGGATTGGTTTAAGTGGTTCTTGAGTGAAGCTATCATTTCCTTGAGTTTGCACATGGTTATTACTGGCACTTGGGGATGCTTTGAGATTTCTTTTCATTGTGTTGAAAATCATTTTCAATTGGGTATCCATGCTTTCGATTCTTAACATCGGTTGATGGAGTTTTTGGCTTATGAAAAGAAGTATTTTTGGTGGGTTAGTGATCAAATTTTCAGACCTTTGGGTGTTGTCCTCTTCTTTACCAGCCTTTTGATGGCCCCATTTGTTCATCAACCAATAGATTGGAGAGAAACTTTGAGTTTGGGTTGGAGATATCAATGGATGGTTTCTCTTGGGAGTGATTATCGGCTAAGACAAAGGCAGATCTTGAGACATAAGTTTGTTGGTTGGAGGCAGACCAACCACCTTACATGGGGAGTTACTCTCATTCAGGAAAGTTGGTTCATCACTTCTTGCCAAAGAGGTGGTATTTTTCAGTTGGACATTGCTCTCATTTGTTTTCCAGCCACTTTGGAGGTGTTATCTTGCAGCTCAATACTCATCTCATACACTCACACTTGGGAATTTCATTCGTGTTGCTATTTTTCCTTGTGTGAAGTGCTAAAATCATATTGTACTTCACTGACTTCAGCCTTGAACAACAGAGATTATTTGTTTCTTCAAACCTATCATGTTCTCAGAGTTCACCTTATAGAGGTTTGTGGAGCAAATTTTGATAGTTTCTTTACTATACTGGTTCTGGACAATGAACTTCCACATGCCTTGGATTTTCATTCTAAGACTCTTGGAGTTGGAACTATAAGAGTGTTCAGAATTCTTCATGGCTGTATTAGAATAATTTGATGGAGGCATAGTAGATTCATGGAGTCATGAGTTTGAGTTTGATGAGCTCTTGCAAAGGATTGCTTTCCTCTTTGCAAGAAGATTTAGAGAGGTCACATTCATAGTCATGGCTATGTTAGATACCTTGAGGAGATATGCTAAGGATTATAGTTTTGAGTTGAGTAGACTATCTTTTTCGATGCCCAGGTTTGTGATAGACAATGGAATTGTTGATTTTAATGACTCAGAGCATTTTGGGCACTATGGTTTCACTGTTGTGATCAAAGTAGTGCAGCATTGGCATGGTGGGTCCTCCTTTAGACAAATATGGGACCCTGGAATTGTACTTGGGTTGGTTCGGATCAGTTTGAGATTTTCCAGAGTTGTGGTGGCATTGCTTGAGGACAAGCAATTTTGGGAAGGGTGGACTGTAATGTCCCCAATTTAGCCCTATGCTCTTCTTCTCGATTTAGCCTATTTCTGGAAACTCGTAGGCTAAGCAGAGGCTGAAATTAGGGTTTCCCATCTTCTAGGAGGTTGTTTATGCACATTTCATTGATTGAACTTGGAATTGTGGATTTTGGTTTGCAGATTCTTTATGGGTTTTCAGAGAGCTTCACAATGGTGGTGCATGCACTACATTGCGAGCAACTTCTTGAATTTACTATTTTTAGCAGTGGTCCAGTCAACACCGGCTCAGTCATCTTTCTTGTTCTAGCAATTCATTGGGTAATTTTTATTTTTGGCTTAAGGGGTTCAATTTGGAGAAATAAGTTATTTAAAAGTCAATAATGTTTTATTTTATAAATAACCCCTTGACCTAGTAATATGACTTTAAGTTGTTTTAAATAAGGGGACCTTGAGGGGTATTTTCTCATGAAGGAAATATTTTTATATTTCTAAAGTCAATTTAATTGCTTAAGAGAAATTGGATGCCTACTTTTGGAGAAGTTTCTTTTTTATTTTAAAAGTGATTTTTATCTCTCAAAGAAGGTACGCCCATTTTGGAGGAGACGAAAGTCAAGTCAAAGCCAAAAGGAATCTTGAGAGGTGGCACCCCTTTTGGAAGCTTCCAGAACTATCTTCACAAGTTATAAAAGGAGCCTTGGTCGCTCATTTTCCATATATGATAATTTACCTTATTGTTATGTTGTTGGATTGAAACAAGACTATAGATTCAAGGAATGCATAGCTCCTAGCAAGGATTAGTTTTGTGTTTGAGAGATAACACCTAGCTGGTATTGTGATTGCTTCTCACTCAGAGAAAGCAAATAGAGCTTATTGTGAAGTTTTGTGAAGATTTCTTCAGACATTGTGTTTGCAGGACTTGCACAGCTGGAAGTCATTTTCATTTAGAAGTCCAAGAATAAATTAGATATCATTCTGGGTATTCATCCTTTATGTTTTCCTACTAGGGGCGACCCTATTTGCAAGTTCTTGGAATTTTTAGTTAAGTCTTGAATTTTATTTAAGGAAATCGCCTCTCTCTCTTGGCCATACCATTCTGGTCTACCTGAGAAAAATTTAGAAAAGAAAATACTTCAATTTGTTAGTTGTTTCTTTCTCTAGTCTTCATTGCCATCATTATAGCTTTTGTTTGCATCAAGTCTCATGTCATTCTGACAAGTATTGAGTGAGTTGTGAGTATTTTGGTGGGTTCTAGGGTTGTTGATTGTTTCATTTCAGTTGCTGGTCTATTATATTAGTCATAGATAAATGCAGATTTGTGAGGATTTTGAGTCCAGAGAGCTTTGTCAAGCATTGAGGAAGTCTTACAAATTATTGCAACATTGAAGAACTTGGATTATTAGGCTTTGGAAAGCATTCTAACATATTGTAAGCTGATTAGTAGTACTATCAACAATTTTCCTCTCTATCTTTCTCTTACTTTATTGTACTTCCTGTTGAATAAGTGGAAGAGGCTGGCTTGCCGCCTATTTACATTTTGAGTTGCATTGTAATTCCTTTGTATCTCTGCCATATGGTAGCTCCATTCCCACCTTGGGTTGGAAATCACATTCTTGGCATCGAGTTTACTTCAGTATTGTAATTCGTTTCTAGTTGTACTAATGATCCTCTTGCCATATGACAACATCTTTCTCATCTTGAGATTGTGTGCGCATTCTTGGCAAAGAGTTACTTGCAAACTATTGGTTTTGGTTTGGACTAACCCTAACGGGTGTCTCTTGCATTTGTGTGTTCGTTCAAAATTGGAAAAAAAATTGGTCCAGTTCATTACATTGACATGTGTACTTTTAGGCCCAAAGCCTTTTTTGCTCCTTCATTTCTATAAGAAGGAATTCAATGCCAAATGTACGAGTTGTTGATTGATCAGAGAGCAATTTTGTGATATGAAATATAGAGAATAGTCCTAAGTTTTATTTTAGGTTTTGAGTCCTTGATATGCAATTAAAATTTTCTAGAATATTACTAGCATATGAATATGAAGATGGTGCAAGTTCGAAACCATTTCTCTCCTATGTATTCATTATATGAGCTATTAATAAGATAATCAATGGTTATTTTGTTGATCTTCATTGTTTTCGTATGATGTATGGTGTTATCTTTGCTTTAATTCAAAGAATTAATTAAATTTTTGTGGTTAAAGCCATAGGTTCATGTAATTTGAGTATCAAGATTGATGAAGAAATTTTGGTCTAGAATTTATTAAGGTATGATGTTGTAATGCAGTAATATAGAAGCTTTATGATGCTAAGTATTAATTTTTTGTTTAATTAGATTTGTGTTGATATTGACACCCTACCCTCTAGAGATTAAGGTAGTGTTTGAGTTTTGTATTTGTGGTGTAGATTTCTCAGTCATTCATCAACAATACATTCAAAATTACTAAACTTGTACAATTCTTATTGAAATGTATGTAAAAATGGAATCAATCCTACTCTATTTCTTTATAAGGAATCAATATGCAAGTATTTTCCAAATGCTTGCACCTATTCAATTGCTAAAGCAATTTGTATATAGAGCTATCTATTATGTACAATACATGTGATTAACTGGCACAAAGGATCATAAATTACATTGTGGGATCAAACTCCCAAGTTTACAAAGCCCAAAATGAAAGAGGAAAACATTATTGCTTTTACTCGTTCATTGGCCAATCCCTTCAAGTTGCTCAGTATTGGAAATTCCATAGGCATCCTTGAAGATTATCTTGGTTCTTAAATAATAACCAACATGATGATTTGATGAAGGAAATATAAGAGAAGTCCTTAGTGCAAAGTGTTGAGATGTGAGGTGTGAAAGTAAAGAATGCAGTGTGAGTTTTAATGCCTAAGACTACTGGAAGAAGTGAGCAGAAGTTGTCTTCATTCTACATAGAGAGTGATTTTTTTGGTGAATTAGTGGTGGCTATTTTTTGTTGCTCTAAGATGGATTTCTCATTGTAACAATCTTCTATCTTATTCTTTCTAATCTTGTAGTGAGCCCTTCTTTTCCTTTTGGTAGTGATCTTATTGTATTTGGTGTTGCAATTACTTTATATTATGAGCTAATCCTCAGCGTGGTTTTTTTTTCTTGGGTTTTCCATGTAAATATAGTGTTCTCATGTGTTTGGATGTGTTTGTATTACTGTTTCTCATGTTTACATTCTACTAATGCATGATAAGGGTTTAATTGTTGTTAAAGATTTATGGACTAATGCAGTTTTGAAAGTTAATGAGGGTTTTGATATTTTAATGTACAACTGATTTACCCCCACTCTCAGTTGTCTTATGCATTTAACATAGGAAATTATTTAATTGTGCAAGTGGATAAAATTTAGGATTTAAATAAATAATTAGGTTCGTTTAATTAAAAGGAAAGATTTAGGATATTTAATTAAACTTGATATTATTTATTCAAATGAGAGGATTTAGAGGTTTTAATTGAATATTTTGGATTTTTTAATAAAATAGGATGACAACTAGCATGAAAAGGATAAATTAACCAAATAGTATTGATTATCCGATTAATAGAGGAAAATAGTTTTTTTTTTATTCAAGGGGTAAACGCTTTTGACCGGAGCTATGATCCGGATACAACAATACCACCCCAACGGGGTTTGAATCTTGGTGGCATGAACAACAATGCCACCTATAAACCATCACACCATGCCAATACCAGAAATAGAGGAAAATAGTTAACTTAATTAAACAATTAAGATTATTTAATTAAAATAGATGAAAATGGTCAAATCAGGACAAAATTTGTGTTAATAGAATAAATTAGATGTGTGATATTTATTAGGAAATATTTAAGTGTCTTTGAAAGGTAAATTATTTCTATCTTTATTCAATTGACTGACAATGCATTTATATAAGGAGGTATACAATTGAGGAGTAACTATAACTACATAACTATAACTATGCATAACCACTATCCGGTTGTTTACATATTAGAAAATTTAATATAATATGGTATAATAACATTGTCTACAATAGATCATTGGTGTGAATGTGCCTACTATTGATGATGCTTCAAACTAAATTCCCCATAGTTAGTTCTACCATTGTTGTTACTATGACCATGAAGTCTACTTTAACACATGTGGAGGGAAACTCAAGGTATGTCCTAGGTATTACCTTGTTGTGAAGTGCCTTAATTTTTTTCTCAAGGATATCTTTATTTTTATATAGTTTGCCCATTTTTTTCACAAGCAAAGAAAATTTTCTATGTTCCATCTACTAGAAAGAGTATAGTTATGAGTTGGAGAAGTAATCAAAATCTCTTAGGTTCAAATTTTGGAGATTATAATGGACATCAAAATGAGATTTCACCATTTTGTAGATACATTGCAACTTGTGTAGCTATGATAAATCACATGCAAATAACTATCTAACTACATACTCTTCCTATAAAAAAATTTGAGACCATTGAATATTTTGTGATTAATTACAACAATCTACCCACAAGTTTACAAAGGAAATGAATTGAAAGCGTCCAACTAACAACCCAAAGCTTCGAAAATGTTTTCCAAATATCATTAAGGAATAGTAAATTGCAATATAGTGATTGGAAGTACCATCTAGATACTACTCATAATATGTTTGCAAACAAATCTAAAATTGGTGAATTATCAATTGTCACATTAGAAATTTGCAGAAAAATTACCCTACTCACTTCCCCATTAGACATGCATTTTCCATCCTTTTCAACAAGTGTAAAACTAAAATTTCTTTCCTACTAAAATCCATTTGATCCAATCACACCTCTAAATTAAACATTTTTTGACAAAAATAAATAAAACAAAAATGAAAACTTAAAGAAAAACTGATTATTTTTTCATAATTTTACACCCATTAAAGATGAATTCATCATCATAATTAAATTATCCTCTAATATGGCAATCCAAAGGTACATGGTCCATTAGATAATTATAACACCAAATTGACCTATCCACTATATGAAGTAGGTGAAGATAGCACTATCAGTCATCAAGACTTAGGTAAAGATAACACTACTTCACTTTGAGCGGAAGAACAACTGAAAAATTAATATTAATATCTTCTGCATAATGCAAATAATGCTGGTGGTGATTAATTATTGGGGCATTAAACGAAACTGCCCACAAAGTAAAAGTAAGGCGATATTACAGTTTTCTCGATGCCAACTTTCCTCCCATTTTCCACCCCTTTTTGTGTGGAATACAATTTTATCTAGAAATAAGTCTCTTGAAAATAGATGAAATCAATATCGACCACAAATTAAATTTGCGGAATGATGTGAAGAACGAAGATGAGATGCACGTCTTTCCGTCTATTCTTGGAGGCGTAGAATTTCACTTGGATTTTTTTTGTCGTGCATGTACGAAATCTGATACACTAAATGTGCACAACTTTAGTCTATTTTCATTGTCAGGTAATTTCAAAGTATGACGTCTCATACACTTTATTTGTACAACTTCTAGTCTATTTTCATTCTCATTCAACTTTTCCACCCATATCCCCGACTTACTCTTCTCGATGTAACTACACGACTATGGAAATATAATGCCTGTTACATCAAGCAATATATAAATATAATGCCTATTACATCATCAAACTTTGTCATACAAGTCGATAGATACCAGAGAGCGTACAAGAAACGAAGAGTGAGTCGTAACATTTGTCATTACTCGAATCTCCACCCTCTCCCACCGCCATTCCTACCCACTCCTACTTTAATCTTCATCTTTTCCCAGTCACATGTTAGGGGACAGGATCTGGTGGTTGAGCATCTTAAATTCACGTTTCTTCAAATTCTATGTGAAAATTTCAAATCAGTCTTAATACTAAAAATTTAAAAGTTGCAACTATTCGTCCAATATTATTAAAAATATTGAACCTTAAATCAACAACTCTTGTAATAGCTATTTGAACATCCTCATGTACTAGGTCCTTTCCCCTAACTTTCCTCCCATTTTTTGTCTTTGATTTTGCATGTGACGAGAGTCATTACCTACCTTGATGACTTGACAGTTTCAATCTGCTTTCACCTCTAGACAACGGAAAGCGTAGGTCCGCCTTTTGATGATGTGATAAATTGCTGAATTTTTACTATTGTTTGTTTTCTAAGCCTTTGCTTTTGTGCTACAAATCTAATTGTTTTGGTCAAACTATGAATGGTCTTTCACGGCAATGTCTACTTCATATGCACATTTTATCATATTTATTAATTATTTGAAATTGAAACTCATGCTTTATTTTAAATTTTAATTAATTGATAAATATGGTTAAATGTGCATCTAAGATATTAGATAGACAATATTCTTTTAGGGTTGATTATATTTGTTAATATTTTATTTTAGTCATGCTTCCTATAGGTTCATTCAAATAGAGCTTACTTGTTTCAGTTAATGGTTTATAGAAATTAGTTTGTGTGCTTTTAATAATATATTTTTGTTGTTAAGTGGTTTTTATTTTATTTTATTTTTTAAATAATAATTTTAAGTGATCACTATTTTAATTACATGACATTTAAATTGTACATATGTTCATACTATGCAAGAGTCAATTTCCACATTTATTTTGCATTCATTAAAATTATATAATTTTTTTTTAATGTGAAAATTGTAGATTCAATTTAGAGATATTGAAGTGAAATTGAGAAAAGTCAGAGTGCACGTGTACCATCTCATACAATATTTTTGACTTGCATCTAATAGTTCCACCTAATTCACCAATTCTCTAGAAAAAAATGTATATTAATTATAGGTATGCACAATTAAAACATCCCAATTATCACTCTCCCCACCTCAAAATATAAATTCAACTGTAACTCCTCAAACAATAATTAAATGTTTACAAAAAAATAATTCACACAATTGGTGATGCTATATTAACTATCTAATCTTCATGATTTTAAAATATGACCTGCAATGATTTAAATTATCTAGGCTCAATTTCTATAATATTCTATTATTTATGTTTTAGTTATCCAAATAAAGAAGTGGAATAGGGTTGGTAGTATAGGGTTGCATGAGTAATGGTACAATTTCTTTGAAGGTTTCATCAAACTTCATTGTGAACCAAGTGAAGGAAGGATAAGTTAGAAGAAGAGTCTCTCGTTCCCCAATAAGTCTAAAGGACAATTGGGCTTCCTAGTTCAGAGCTTCAGAGGCTGGGCCTCGGGCTTACCATTCATCGTTTACTAGAAAGAAAGACAAGAAGATCTAGTGTAAAAGACTTAGTCAAATTTGTGTCAAGTTTGCAAGTTTTGGATTTTAGGCTTTGGTCTTATCGCTTACCAAATTCCATGGTAGTAGAGGGTATGTGTAGGATCATCATTCGCCACTTGTGGCAAATCATTCCTCTCCCAAAATTTTGAGAAATTAGGAAACAACTCTGCAACACCAGATATGGAAATGTCTGCTTCTCGGGTTGCTGAAGGCAATTCTATATGAAACAGACAAAAAACCTTCTTCAAGCTTGAAATAGAGTTGATTTGACTTGAAACACCTAGTTGACTTGTTGGCCACTCTTCAACACCTAAATGCTTGTTAAATTTGCATACAAATTTCTATAAACACACATACAGGAGGGGAAAAATGGTTAAGGGTTAGCAAATAGGGGTTTGCCTTGGTCAAACCCCACTGTGGTAAGATTCAAACCCTTAATGCAAGAGAATGATAAAGAAATAATATGCAAATGCTATCAAATTACCAAACCCTTGTTGATGAAAATTTGAAGTTGTGTCAATGGATGCTCCATAATGCTTAAATAATGCTTGATTTGATGTTGTAAGGTGCTTGAATGCTTGAATGTGATGTGAGATTGAATGCTTGAATGAATGGGTGAATGGGTTAATGGGTGAACTTGATGAATGGGTTTGAAATGGATGTAAAAACACTTATTTATACAATCTTGTGCCTTAGTAACCCATTCATACCTCATCACAGGCTTACATCAAGTGTTTTTTGAATTAAAAACTGTAAGGATATTTAAAATATTTTGAATTTGGAGCCAAGGGGGACTCATTCACCACCCATGGAAAATGGGTCCCACCTAGGACCTAAAAATGGGTGTCAGGAATTAAGTCATGTTTAATGTTGTTTATTGGGTTTATATAAAAAAAATGTACTTAATTAAGGCATATAAGGGCATAAAGGGATCAAATAAAGCATAAGAAAGGGATAAATAGTGAAGTTATGCCCAGGAAAGCATGAAAGCTTGTTACAAGACTTTACAACACTTCAAAATAGGACTTGATTAGTGATGAAAAGGTCATTTTTAGGGGAATTGTAATAAATAAAGTCTAGAAGAGTGTAGAAATGTCTTACAATACTTCACAACACCTTCACAAGATGTCATTATTTGAATTTTAGTATCTAAATATGCATGTTTAAGGAATATTATGACATAGAATTAGAGTATAATAGATCAAACATCATGAAGCAAGACCTAAAAGACCATTAAAATGAAAAGGGTCCATTTTTCTATGGTGAAAAAATGAATAGCCCTTTAATGGTTATGGTCATTAACATACAAAAAAATATAAGAACACGATGTTTGATTATGCTTCTGGGTGATCCCACAATATTGGTTTACAATTTTTGGTCAAACTAGACACTGAAATATTTTCTTCTAACTAAATCTTCACTTTCCGAAATCTATAGCAGCTAAACCGCAAGGAATTTGAAGATGATGCAAACTAGTGATTTGTGACATTTTGTTTGTATATTGTAAATGTTTTTTTTTCAAAATTTTTGGAATAAGATTGAACTTCCTCTTCCATCTCCTTCAAAAACTAGTTTTTTCAGTAAACAACATTTTTTAGGAGTGATGCTCACTATATACAACATAACTTATTTTCCATGAAGGATAAAATTCTACTTTTGGATATGTGCAGGATCATCATGGAAAAAATAGGCACTTAAGTGGCAAAAAATTTAGAAAAATCATAGTTAGGTAACTTGACGTAAAAATTTGAGTAAGTTATCTATATTATTTAAAAAATATGTAAGAATAGAATATGTAGCAAATTGAATGTAGTTTCTAGACTACTAGGTTTATTTGAAAAATTAAATCTATTTGGTGAAAATTAGAAATTTAAGTGCAGTAGCACTTAAATTTTAAGGAAAAAATGAGAAGTAGGTGTCTGTTTGACCACCCAAACCACAATAAAATAATAATATTTTGTTATAAGATTTTAGATATAAGTGGATGACTCGTGTCTCGATGTGATGCATGTTTTTTTGTAATTTTTTTCCAAGTGAATAATTAATTATGATTTTTTTATTCCAAGTTTAAAAAAATAAAAAATCGTATGTTTGACCACCTTAACTTAGTCGAAACTTCATGAAATTCAATTTTTTATTTTTTAATCCTATAGTATGTGATGTATAGAATGTGACACATGTTTTAGATTCAAAAAATGTGATACCGTTTAAAATCTATAGATGTTTTGCAATCAGCCCAACAATTAGGAATTTAGTGGTAATTAAAATAAAGATAATGAATAATAATTATTTATTAAATTCAATTTAAAGCATAATTTATATTGGTGGAAAGTTCATAATCTCCTTTATAAACCCTTTTCGTTTCCTCAATTTTGCATTAAAAAATGTCATGAGCCACATACGCTACACATACCCATCATATCGCCACTTTTTGGCCCATCATTATCCTCTACATACCCTTTTTTCGAATTTAGATTTGTCACTACGATATCTAGTGCTTCTAATTGGTCTCATAGTATTTTCTAATTGAATAATTTTTCCTTAATCAAGTTTTAAAGTCAAACCAATTACAATTTAGACATAGGGAACCATATACAATGTAACTATTTTTGTATGTATCAAAATTCATTTTTTTTGTTGGATCAAGGACTTCAATATTTGGTGCACTCATATTTTCAAAATTTTTGTTGATAATCTTCTATTTTTCCACATGCGAAGAACAAAGACTTTGATTTTCAATGAAAAACCTATGTTTAATAAAAACTAAAAAAATATATATATAATTAAACTAAAACTTATTAAAATTATATTTGTTGGATAGCTCATTCTGAGGACTACCATCATCCAATTTGGTTTGTGAATTCTTCTCCATTTTCATCTTGAACCCGAGCTTCAAAGGGAAAAATTATGGAGTTTTTTAGTGCTAGAGGGTGAGAAGGTGGGAAAAGGAGGGTTCGCTCGAACCAGGGGGTTCAGGCGAACCCCCTTTCCACAATATTTTTATTTTCTTTCCTGAGAATGGTGGGTCTCGGCATTTAATGGGTTCACTCAAACTGGGGTTGTAGCAAACCCCATTTGGGTTCGCTCAAAGAAAAAGTTCGTTTGAATCCCCAAAAAGCAATTTTTTTGCATGGGATCATTTTTTGCAACTTTTCCTTCCTCACTCGAATTGTAAGCCACTTTTGTGGGTTTACCCTTCCTATATATCAGATGAGCTTAATAATGATTTGTTGAATTTGAAGGATGCAATACCTCCTTTATCTTGCAGAAATTATTCACTGTTAATGCATGTGTTACTGTGGAGATGTAGGAAGGTATGGAAAATTTTTATAAGGCTAAGAGAAATGGATAACTAAAATAGTGAATTACCAATGCATATCTGGCCCCACATTTGGGATATGCACTATCCAAATTTGAATTATTCTACATTTTGTAATGGTTTCAAGTTTGGTGTTCTAGAGAAATTGGGTTTCAAGCTCATATACAAGATATTTAGGGGTATAAATAAAATTTTGAGGCCCTTAGAATTTCAAGAAAATATAACACAAAATTTTAATTGGGGGGACTAGTATTTGCATATTGGTTACACTACAATCAGGGTTTATGGGGCCTTAGTACTACCCCATCAGCTACCAGTATATGTAGAAGATAGACTTGCTTTCATAGAGATAATGTGGTAATTAGATGCCATGGATAAAGAGAACTTCAAATGTGCTACGAAATAATCCCTAATCAATCTCAATTGCACATTTTCATGTTTTATGGGCACATCAAAAGAAGGTTTTAAGAAGTTTGGTACTCTCACTAATAATTACAAGATGAAACAAGATCAAGTAAGATATTGTGATCCTCAAGGAGTGATTGATAGGGTGTATAAGAGTGAAATTGTACCCTTGCATTTTCTCTTACATTCTTGCATCAACTTTAGTGTCCATTCCCTTAGCATCTTGAGTAGACCCATTTTGGCCCTTGTATTAGTCTTTCTCCCTCTCAAGATGCTCCAACACCCCTTTTCAACAACTGCCCTTGCATGTCAGCTTTCCATCAAACTTGGCACTTTTCCCATTTTCATCGTTATGAAGCATGACGTGTCCAGACATTAGTGCATCGCACGGACATCCGCGTGCTGTGCTAGCATCCTACGATCTTTCAAAGATCAAGTGACCGTTTCCATGCATGATTTCCATGTGTCAACAAGTTTTTTCGATGGTAATAGCTAGTAACACTTGAAAACAGCTGAAGAAGCTTCTCTTCTCTCTTTTTAGATTATCCCTCATTTTGTGATCTCTAAGAACTTATTTCATAGCTAGCTCCATTCTGCCAGTTTTTGGCTTCACTCCATCACTTGCTTATAGCTTGTTGTAGCAGCTCTAAGCTCTTTCAAGCTTCCATTACAATAGTCTTTGCATCCCTTGGCTCTTGCAACTCCATTTCATGCTTGTGAGCATCTTGGGATTCCATATCCCCCTACCATTTTCATACTTACTTGGTGATACAGGTTCTCCTTGAGTGGGGTTTTATTTTATCACCTCTTTCGTGATACAGGTTCTCCTCCTAGAGCAGGGTTTGCTTTTATCACATGCTTATTCATGGTGTGGGTTCTACTCCTGAGTGGGTTTTTCTTTCACCAAACGCTTTGTTCACCACTCTCTTCTTGGTTGTCCGTGGAGGTGGGAACACCAAAATGGGGGTCTGACTGAGGCAACCCCCTTTACAACATCTCCCTCTTGTGTGCAGGTTTTGAAGGCATCTCTTTGGTGGAAGCTTTATCACTCTCATGGTTGTAAGTATTTCCTTTCTTCTCCTTACCTTTGTCATTTCTACTCCTTTATCGCAGTTCTCTCACTTTCCGCCATTTTACTGTATTCTATGGTTTTTAGCATTCAGAGTAGAAGTAGTCACTCTAAGAATTTTTTGTGATAAACTCAAAATCTGATCTATACGAGACACCAGTGCACCTATGATATGCCAACATGCCACACTGACGTCCTTTGGCCGAGAGCCTAACAGTTTGTCCAGAGAGCCTTTGTGGCCTACTCTTTTAGAATCTAAAACTTTCACGATGTTCCATTGAGGTGATATAGGGTAGTTTCCCCTGCGAGGATCTCTAAGTGAAGAGAACTCGTGAGTAGTGAATCCCTCTATATCACATAGGGAAAGGAAAGCAAGATGAAGTTATGGTTTCCACCATCACTTCTTATGCATAGAAGATGTGATTAGAATTTTTCCTCATATGAGGAGGGTATGTGCAGGATCATGGTATGCCAAACAAGCCCTTAAGTGGCAATGAAAATTTAAAAAATTAGAGTTAGGCAACTTAATTTAAAAATTTGAATAAGTTATCTATATTATTTCATGTAAGCTGAATGTAGTTTCTAAACTACTAAAAAACAAAATCTAGGCAGTATTACTTAAATTTTAGAAGTAATGATAAAATGATAATATTTTTTTATGAGATTTTAGATGTAAGTAGAGGACTCATGTCCAATGTGCATATTTTTGCAATTTTTTCCATTTAATATAAAAAACATAACATAAGGAAATATAAAAAGTATGAAAGTGGTATCACCACCTTAACACCTCACAAATTATGGGTTAATTTTTTTAATAACGAGCGAACATAAATACACATGAATAAAATTCAAAATATAATCATTAAAATATAAACATTTTTAATATCATTACAATGAAATCCATAACGAAAAACAATAATATCTAGTAATTAAACAAAATAAATATTAACAAATAGAACTCACACAAATAATCATTTTATAAGAAAAAAAATACACACATGCATGAAAAACAAACAAGATGTTAATGATACAATAGTCACATAACAATTTCCAATAACACAAACTGGAAAAGATCCAATGATACAAAAGTGGTTCAAATATGGAACCATCTTTAACGACCACCCGAAAAATGTCAAACTTTAAACTATTCAATCTAACTCATTTCCAAGTTTAATACAATCTAAACATTTAACACGGAATCACAACGATTTCTTTATCATGAACTCAAAACTCAATAATTATAGTTTATCCAATATAAATATTTCCAAATATACATCACGTTATCACGTAAATAATAATCTCTTCAAAATAGTAATATATGATGATCATAAATTTTAAATAAATAAAATAATAAAATTCAATTTTGCAAAATAATCAAATGAACAATAAATTTATCACCCTATCCCTCTCCTAAGTCTCATATCTCTCCCTATCATACTCTCCACAAGACTGATCATGAAACACCCTCCCCCCTCTGATGAATTCTCTCTAATCAATTCCACCAAATCTTCAATCCTCATAACCCCCCTCCCTATGAACAGAGGAACACAATCCCCTCCCCTTAGGGGTCTCTGTGCTCTTCCTCCCAACTGGAGGCGCCGGTCCATAGGGTGACTCATGCGGAGCCGTAGACCTCTCGTGAGGACGAGGTCACGACCTTGCCAACCACGGCCTTCTCAGCCTTCCATTAGTCTGCGGTAGCACTAATGAAGATGAGGCATCCATTTTTAAAATCTTGCAATGATATTACTACCCAACCCACCTAAGTTAATTATTAGGTTTTCACTTATTTACTAACTCACTCGTGGGTTATCCTGAGCTCTTCCCCTTAAACGGGGCGCCGGCCCCCACGAGGAGCCACTCTCCCTAGAGACCCAACAATAACAAACCAAAACCAAGAAACCAAGGGTTGTACCATCAAAATAAGAATATAAGATCTCAACTGAGAAGCATGCGAGGCATTACCCATCTTGCTATAAAAACAATATTCAAGTCTCAACAAATCTCGTACAACCCTTTTAAAATCATGAAACCAAAACACTCACCAAATCAAGGCACATAAAGAGAGAGAACATCAATTGAAAATCATCTCAAGCCTCTGGAAGCCAAAAGAATGAAAACCCACAACCAAGGGTAAAGTGAAGCAACATGAATTTTTCCCTAATAATTCTAATACAAGGATAAAATTTCCTCAAATATGAGAGTAACTCAGAAAAGCCATAACAAGGAAAGATTCATCAAGACCCATCCACAAATCAAAAATGGTGCCACCTCAAATAGGAAAACACAAAAGAAAATCAACCTTTAATTCAACGAAATCACTTAATAAAACCAATAGCCACCAACTAGGCATTCTATGGGAGACCTCAATTTTCTCCTCACAAGAACCCCCTTATAGTGGTACGTAAATCACCTTCAATGACAACAATTATTGCAAGGCCACCAGAACTATTTTCAATTCAAATATAATGAGTGAATACAAAAAAATAAGATCAACAACTCAAGCAGAACCATCAATCATGACAATGATAACATTAACCGATTTACCACTTAGGGTAAAGAACAAAAGAAAACATATGGGTTCCCAACGAATAACAACATAAATTAAATGAGAGGAAATCTCCAACTCAAAATCAACTCACGAAAGGTCACATAAAAAGGATCTATCAAAACAATCCATAAAACCACACAAGCAAATACAATATAACCATTCATTCAATAAGAAGAAGCTTGAAACAATCTAAAAAGAACATTATTTTAAAGATCAATCATTTCCAACTTTTAAGGATAGCACAATATTGCGAAGTGAAGATAAACTCTAATGTTTTAAGCCATAAGACACTAACCACAAGTATACTCTTCCAAACACAAATTAAAACAATTATATTCCAATTTATTACATTCACAACTATCTTATTCTTGCTTGAAAAGACATATCGTTGTTCTACTTGAAATAACATTGCCAATCATTTTAGTAATTTTTATGTCTTGAAACAATAGTAAGAATACAATGATTAACTATGTAAATTGAAGTAATTACACTAATTGACCAATGAAATATACATTAATTCTTCTCAAGCCAAAACCTACTTAATGTCTTAGATCTCTAATTACATCTATTGAAAGGAAACAACTTTTTTTCTTTCCCTATTTTAGTTTTCTTAACTCAACATTTATTAATTACAACTTTTACAAGAAATAATTTCCATAAATCAAATTTTAAAGCTAATATACCCTTCCCTATATCTTTCTTTACACAACCATATAATTACAACACTTATATTATTATTTTATCCTGCTATCAAGTGAACCTAATCGTTAATCCTCTTACCTAGGGTAAGTCTTCCAAAAACAACTCTCTTATCTTATCTACGTTCTTATAATTCAATCAAAGTGTTTTAAGGTTTAATTCAATATGCAACTCCTTGTTATAAGGGATCCTTTCAAAATCCATAACCTACTATGATCTAAAGAGTTTACATGAAAAGATTATATAATACATTCAAACTATTCACCATATATTATACTCTTTTTATTTTGTAACCTTAGGGAAATCAAGCTATTATCTATTTTATCTTATTCTTAACTAAAATAATTTTACTAAATACAATCATTGGCCTCAATGGGAATACCCAAATATAACCTATTCATTTTATTTTATTTTTAATTTTATTTTTTTATGGTTTATTCTCTTAGCATTTTTCTTTTCTAAACTATAATGGGGTTCAGACTACCTACTTTCCAACGCTTCCTTTGACTTTGAGGAATGACAACTAAATAACTAAATGAATGCAATAAAGACACTGATATTATTGATCTATATATTTCACATATGTTAAGTAAAAATATATTAGAAGAGACGAAACCAAATTATTCAGTTTCTTAATGAAGTCTGTCTCTAATAAGATTGAAAATTAAAGATAATTAAGAATGCTCGAGCTAAAACTTAGAGAAAAGAACATGCAGTCAAACAAGAAGAGGAGATTTGGGTCGAATGAAGCTGAGACAGATTGCAAATGAAATAAGAGATAGATTAAATAAACTTTTAAACTTCCTATTATGCTCAAATGCGACAGCTGAGACCGGTTGACAACGAACTCAAAGAGATTATATTAAATCATTAAACTTCCTGTTATGTTCAGGTGCCGCGGCAGAGACAGGTGGAAAAAGAAATCAAGAGGGGTTATTTAATTTAAAAAAATGCAGCTGTGAAAGGTCGCCAGTAGTTTCAGGGAGATTATTTAAATTTGTACGCCCTCCTAAGTATAAATACTGCAGCGGTGAAAGGTTGCCAACAGTATCAGGGAGATTAAATAAATTTAGATTACTAGACTATGCGAAGGGGCTCATCTAAACACTGTATCCAATAACATCAATTTCTCTTAGCTTCGACCGAATGGAGGTAATTGGCAAAGGCTTGAAACATTGCGCAGACCAAGAGAATTAAATAATCTGCTCATTGGTCCTCAATTTCTTCACTTGAACAATCTGCTCATTGACGGCATCAGAGAAGACACACGAACCAAACTTCCTCCAAGTTTGAGATGGTTACGGTTGCAAAAACGTGAGAAACCACTTTTCTTCAGTCTTATGGATAATATTCGGGATTTTGATAATAAAGACATAGAGTTTAATTAAATCTATACACCCTACCATGTTCAAGTGCTGCGGCTGTGACAGGTTGCCAAGTATATTAGAAAGTGAATATTGGAAACTAGAAATATCGCCATCTACTTGTATTATTAACAAATTCAAAATGTGATCTACCAGTCAGAAGGGAAGGAGAAAGGTGAGGTGCAAAATGCACAAAGGCAAGGCACTCGAAATTCTTGAAAGAATGCCTCGAAGGAACGAGGACTTTAGAAAGGCGTTGGAGTATGCCTATTCAACAGTGAACAGTTTTCACCGCACAGGGAACAAATCGGCCAATCTATAAGAATAAAAGATGATAAAAGAAGCAATCACCGTCATAAAGAAAAATACAAGGTGCCGAACATCAAGCTATGTTCATATGATTAACACGTAATACCAGTGTCAAATATCAATATAAGAAAACACCATTAAAAATGGATTCAATGAAATTAAATTTCAAATACAAGAAGACGCCACCTATGAGACCGAATTGGAAACACATTATCAAACTCGACTCCACATTCCAACATGACGCCTCAAGGAATGAGATTGATAGGCACATATCCACATAATATCAATCTCAAAGCATAAATCGTAATGCACTTAAATTGACATATAAAATTCTATCATTGCAAAGAATGGAGGGAATCAATCATGGAATGTTAACATAAAGCATCAAATTGCAAAAGAAGAATACACTGCAACTAACTAGTGACTAATTATTTGTAATCATAGAGGACATTGCAAGAGATAAAAATTACTTTTTTTTTTTTTTGAAAACTAGATTATAACCACATGAAGATCCATACCTCTTTTTTGGCGAAGAACTAAATGGAAGATTGAGAAATGGTAAGGATTACATTCTTTGTGATTTCACTTCTCCTACACATCATTCTTACAAACATGGATGCTGCACCCTGAAATGATCCATTTTTCTATCTTCCTTGCTCAAGGACAGAAAGGCTCCACTGTAGACCGAATTTCGACAGCCTCAAACTCATCCTTTAGATTCCAATCCCCCCCCAGAAGATCCTTCCCAAAAGCTAGACATACTTTATTTATTTTTCATATTCTACAGTTCAGTTCTTTTCGACTTCCAATTGCTTGATAGGTGAAGTTTCTTTCCAGCTTCTTTTGCCTTTTACACTTCCCAAAAATCTTATCACAATTTATTTAATTAATAAACTATTCACTTTCCATTTTCCAATTGCCTTCCTTTTTATTATTTTCTTTTCCAGATTATTTTGTTCATTATGATTATTAAATCAATTTATCTAATAATATCATTTGTGCTTTTAACAAATTAGTTTAATTTGATCATTTGATCTAAATCATTTGATTTAATTTAATGGATTATTATTCTAATTTCTAATTATATTTTAAATAACCTCGCAGATTCACTTATGATTTAAATTAATTATTTAAACATGACTACTAACATTTGATATTTTTCACACAATCAAATAACATAGTGATCAATGAAGCATGCACATATACTTACACACAAGACCAGAACAACTGACACGGAGGGGTATTACATCTTGAATCAAAAAAAAATTATTACCCACAAAGAAATAATAAAACTGTAAAAAAAGAAAAAAAGCCTCAAAAAGGCATTCTCAATTGTTGTAGAAACAAAATAATTAAGCAGGAGTATGATGAGGAAAAAGATGATGATGTCAGAATAAAGGCTTGTAGAGATTTCATGAGTGATAACACTTTAGTCCAAACTAAGGATTTTAACGACGTTTTCATCCAACTCAAAATCCCAGACATCATGAAAAGGATTGAAGATGAAAAGGAAAAAGTTTACCCCTCATTGTAGGAGGGGGATGAGAAAAATTAAGATAAAATAATGAAGGAGATTGTTGCCATAGAACCCTAGGAAGAAAGGATTTTGGTCAAGGGAAGTAAATTCTTTTATTTCCTGGGTAGGATCTCACATCAACTATTGCATTAGATGCAATCAGGAAGGATCCAAATGCTTCTATTTCTGAGGAACACTTTGACAATAAGGTGTTTGGTTTAGGTTTTAGCCCAAAATTGCATACCTTAGAAATATGGTCCATGACAGCAAATACTAGGAATCCTAAAGTTGTTAAATCTGTTTATGAAGTAACTAGTGTAATGGTAGTGAGGACATCTACTTAGACCACTCCTACTCAAGATGCACAATTGACCATGCCTGTTGCAATGTTGAGTGTGGATACATCCCAAATCTCACAAGATAGATATTTAAAATTGCTAGAGAATATAATAAGTTGATGGATGAATATAATAGAATGGTTGCTACTACTGCTAGTTTTGCACATAAGGCCTTTCCCTCTCCAACTTCCTCCTCCTCTGATCTATCCTCACAAGATAGACTGACTCTATCCCTAAGGATCCAAAGTTTGGAGGAAGAACTATGCAGGGAAAAAGAGAATGTGAAGAAGGATAAGGAGGAGACCTCAAAAGTTTCCACTAGTGTTTTTGATGATATCATGAAGCACAAGGTTTCTAGATTGTTACATAGAAATGATAACATTTGGAATGTTTACAAAAACATTCATGAAGCTCAACAAAGGTATACTCAAGTACAAACTTCCTTTTAACATGAAGGAGGATCCTGAGGCACCTATGCACATCCTTGATTTAATAAAGGCAATTTATTTATTTGGTTATATTTCAACATTTCATGGAAAATTGGGTGTGCAATTATAAAACAAGTTGAAGATGTTCAGAGATATGGAGGGGGCATGGAATTCCTAATATAATAAATGATAAAGGGGAACAAAAGGATTGCAACACATGGAAGGATGAGTTGGGAGGTATTCTCCCACACTTTAAGGAAGCAGTCAGCCTCATAGATTATGCTATGTTAAATAATACTGTTGATGATATGACGGTGATTAAGGTCAACATGGATGCATTTGTCAAAGACACCATGGTATTGATTGATCTCAGAAATATAATCAACACAATAGTAAGGTGCAAAAACTATTGGCTACTCAATGGCCTACCAAGGAGGAGTATAATACATGGCTTGGACAGTTTACAGATTAAGCCTTGGATGAAGTATGGTTTAAATATTTTCTTCTCTCGGTTATGAAGTGGATGACAAGATGTTTCTAATGTGGATACAGTATATGCTTTTCCTTTGTAATGTTTTTATGTGTTTTGGTGGGCACGTGGAAAATTTGTTTACTCATGGAAAGGTATTTTCATTGACTAGGGAGCATTTTTGAGAGCGGGACGTATTTGAATCAACAAATGGAAAGAGACTTTGTCTTAGATGAGTTTTACCACTCATATTTTGGTGAATGTTACAACCTTTTGATGTAATGATAATGTCAAATGAATACTTGACATGTGTGTACATTTTGGCCCAAAGCCCTTTTTGCTCCTTCATTTCTATAAGAAGGAATTCAAGGCCAAATCTACGAGTTGTTGATTGATCGGAGAGAAATTTGGTGATAGGAAATACAAAGAATAGTCCTACATTTTATTTTAGGTTTTAAGTCTTTGATATGCAATTGTAATTTTCTAGAACAGTAATAGCATATGAATATAAAGATGGTGCAAGTTCAAAACCATTTATCTCCTGTGTATTCATTATATGAGCTATTAATAAGATAATCAATGGTTATTTTGTTGATCTTCATTATTTTCCTATGATGTATAGTGTTATCTTTGCTTTAATTCAAAGAATTACTTAAATTTTCTAGGCTGAAGCCATAGGTTAATGTAATTCGAGTATCAAGATTGATGAAGAAATTTTGGTCTAGAATATTAAGTTATGATGTTGTAATGTAGTAATATAGAAGCCTTATGATGCTAAGTATTAATCTGCTGTTTAATTAGATTTGTGTTCATATCGACACCCTACCCTAGATTAAGGCAGTGTCTGAGTTTTTTGTTTATGGTGTAGATTTCTCCTGTCATTCGTCAACAATACATTCAAAATTACTAATCTTGTATAATTCTTGTTGAAATGTAGTTAAAATGGAATCAATCCTACTCTATTTCTTTGTAAGAAATCAATATGCAAGTATTTTCCAAATGCTTGCACCTATTCAATTGTTAGAGCAATTTGTATGTAGAGCTATCTATTATGTACAATATATGTGATTAATTGGCACAAAGGATCATAAATTACATTGTGGGATCAAACTCCTAGGTTTACAGAGCCCAAAGTGCAAGAGGAAAACATTATTGCTTTTACTCGTTCATTAGCCAATCCCTTCAAGTTGCTCAATATTGGAAATGGCAATTCCATAGGCATCCTTGAAGATTAGCTTGGTTCTTAAATAATAACCAACATGATGAATTGATGAAGGAAATATAAGAGGAGTTTGTAGTGCGAAGTGTTGATATGTGAGGTGTGAAAGTGAAGAATGCAGTGTGAGTTTTAATACCTAAGACTATTGGAAGAAGTGAGCAGAAGTTGTCTACATTCTACAGAGGTGATTTTTTTGGTGAATTAGTGGTGGATATTTTTTGTTGCTCTAAGATGGATTTCTCATTGTAACAATCTTTTATCTTCTTCTTTCTAATCTTGTAGTGAACCCTTGTTTTCTTTTGGGTACCGAGCTTATTGTATTCGGTGTTGCAATTACTTTATATTATGAGCTAATCCTTCATGTGGTTTTTTCTTTCTTGGGTTTTCCATGTAAATATAGTGTTCTCATGTGTTTGGATGTGTTTTTATTACTATTTCTCAAGTTTACATTCTATTAATGCATGATAAGGGTTTAATTGTTGTTAAGGATTTATGAACTAATGCATTTTTTAATGTTAATGAGGGTTTTGATGTTTTAATGTACAACTGATTTACCCCCACTCTCATATGTCTTGTGTATTTAATAGAGGAAATTATTTAATTGTGCAAGTAGATAGAATTTAGGATCTAAATAAATAATTAGGATCATTTAATTAAAAGAAAAGTTTTAGGATATTTAATTAAACTTGATATTATTTATTCAAATGAGAGGATTTAGAGGTTTAAATTAAATATTTTGGATTTTTTAATCAAATAGGATGACAACTAGCATGAAAGGGATAAATTAACCAAATAGTATTGATTATCTGATTAATAGAGGAAAATAGTTAACTTAATTAAACAATTAAGATTATTTAATTAAAATAGATGAAAATGGTCAAATTAGGACAAAAGTGTTGTTAATAGAATAAATTAGATTTGTGATAATTATTAGGACCTATTTAAGTGTCTATAAAAGGTAAATTCTTTCTATCTTTATTCAATGAACTAACGATGCATTTATATAAGGAGGTATTCAATTAAGTAGTAACTATAACTACATAGCTATAACAATGGATAACCACTATCCAATTGTTTACATATTAGAAAATTTAATATAATATGGTATGCTAACATTGTCTGCAATAGATCATTGGTGTGAATGCGCCTACTATTGATGATGCTTCAAACTACATTCCCCATATTTAGTTGTACCATTGTTGTTACTATGACCATGAAGTCTACTTTAACACATAAGGAGGGAAACTCAAGGTATGTCCTAGGTATTACCTTGTTGTGAAGTGCCTTAATTTTTTTCTCAAGGATATCTTTTTTTTATATAGTTTTCCCATTTTTTTCACAAGCAAAGAAAATTTGCTATCTTCCATCTACTAGAAAGAGTATAGTTAAGAGTTGGAGAAGTAATCAAAATCTCTTAGGTTCAAAATTTGGAGATTATAATAGACATCAAAATGAGATTTCGTCATTTTGTAGATACATTGCAACTTGTGTAGGGGTGCTGCCACAATAATGGGTTACAATTTTTGGGACATCCTAATTTTTGCCTAAAATCACATATTTTTAGAAAATACAATGATTTATGACTGTAAAGGTTCCATTTAAATTATTTTAATTAAAGTTGGATTGATCAAACCCCCTTATATCAAACCCCCTTGGATAAAACCTTGCTAGATTTAAACCATACCTATAATTGAGTCTCCTCTACATCTATCAAAATGCTGATAAAAAACCACTTTTGATATACCTTTTGGGTGATCAAATGAATTCATTTAAAACTTATGTTTTGTAAGCCTGCAACCCTTATTATAAGCTTCCCAAAAATTATAATTTTAAATATGTTTAATTTGATTATTATATTTATTTTTTATTTCTTGTGAATGTAGGATTTTCAATGAACATCAAGTTCTTTATTTCACACATAAAAAAAATAGAAAAATAGAGAACTTTTTTCAAAAAAATACATGTGCACTAGGTATTGATGTCCTTATTCCAACAAAAAGAATAAGTTAAATCAAATGAATACAAAAAAGTTATGCGGGCTGAAGTACACCTCTGTCCAAATTATAATTACTCTGACTTGGAAAATTAATTAAAAAAAAAATGTAACAAAAAATTATGAAAAAATATCCATTCCCTAGATATTGGTGTGAAAATATTGTATTTTAAAAATTAGAATTGTATCCTATCTATAAAAAAAATTACGTGGGCCAAAGTAAACATCACTTTTTATAAATGTTGATTAGTAGAAAAAATAAGTTATTAAAAATTACATAAAATGATTCACAATTTTTTATTTTTTATTTTTTTAAAAAATATAATTAGAATCTACCCAAAATATCTAACAAATAACTAGTTTGATTCATCTTCAAAACCTTAATGCTTTCGCTGCTATAGGTGTAAGAAAGTGAATGTCTCATGAAAAATCTCGATTTTAATGTCAAGTTTGGCCAAAAATTGTAACCCATTATTGTGGGATCACCCTAGCTATGATAAATCACATGCAAATAACTGTCCAATTAAATACTCTTCTTATAAAAAAAATTTGAGACCATTGAATATTTTGTGATTAATTACAACAATCTACCCATAAGTTTACAAAGGAAATGAATTGAAAATGTCCAACTAACAGCCCAAAAGCTTCGAAAATGTTTTCCAAATATCATTGAGGAAGAGTAAATTGCAATATAATGATTGGAAGTACCATCTAGATACTACTCATAACATGTTTGCAAACAAATCTAAAATTGGTGAATCATCAATTGTCACATTAGAAATTTGCAAAAAAATAACCCTTCTCACTTCCCCATTAGACATGCATTTTCCATCCTTTTTAACAAGTGCAAAACTAAAATTTCTTTCCTACTAAAATCCATTTGATCCAATCACACCTCTAAATTAAACATTTTTTGACAAAAATAAATAAAACAAAAATGAAAACTTAAACAAAAACTGATTATTTTTTCATAATTTTTCACCTATTAAAGATGAATTAATCATTATCATAATTAAAATATCCTCTAATATGGCAATCCAAAGGTACATGGTCCATTAGATAATTATAACACCAAATTGACCCATTCACTCTATGAAGTAGGTGAAGATAACACTATCAGTCAGAAGACTTTGAGATACACATACTTCACTTTGAGCGGAAGAAGAACTGAAAAATTAATATTAATATCTTCTACATAATGCAAATAACGTTGGTGATTAATTATTCGGGCATTAAACGAAACTGCCCACAAAGTAAAAGTAAGGCGAGATTACAGTTTTCTCGATGCCATTCCTACCCACTCCTACTTTAATCTTCATCCTTTCCCACTCACATGTTAGAGGAGAGGTTCCTGTAGTTGAGCATCCTAAATTCACGTTTCTCAAAATTCTATGTGAAAATTTCAAATCACTCTTAATACTAAAAATTTAAAAGTTGCAACTATTCATCCAATATTATTAAAAATATTGAACCTTAAATCAACAACTCTTGTAATAGCTATTTGAACATCCTCATGTACTAGGTCCTTTCCCCTAACTTTCCTCCCATTTTTTGTCTTTGATTTTGCATGTGACGAGAGTCATTACCTACCTTGATGACTTGACAGTCTCAATCTGCGTTCACCTCTAGACAACGGAAAGCGTAGGTCCGCCTTTTGATGATGTGATAAATTGCTGAATTTTTACTATTGTTTGTTTTCTAAGCCTTTGCTTTTGTGCTACAAATCTAATTGTTTTGGTCAAACTATGAATGGTCTTTCACGGCAATGTCTACTTCATATGCACATTTTATCATATTTATTAATTATTTGAAATTGAAACTCATGCTTTATTTTAAATTTTAATTA
Source organism: Sequoia sempervirens (assembly GCA_007258455.2). Lineage (NCBI taxonomy): Eukaryota > Viridiplantae > Streptophyta > Pinopsida > Cupressales > Cupressaceae > Sequoia > Sequoia sempervirens. Next base: position 473,564,362 of record VDFB02193867.1, read on the forward strand.
ATTGATAAATATGGTTAAATGTGCATCTAAGATATTAGATAGACAATATTCTTTTAGGGTTGATTATATTTGTTAATATTTTATTTTAGTCATGCTTCCTATAGGTTCATTCAAATAGAGCTTACTTGTTTCAGTTAATGGTTTATAGAAATTAGTTTGTGTGCTTTTAATAATATATTTTTGTTGTTAAGTGGTTTTTATTTTATTTTATTTTTTAAATAATAATTTTAAGTGATCACTATTTTAATTACATGACATTTAAATTGTACATATGTTCATACTATGCAAGAGTCAATTTCCACATTTATTTTGCATTCATTAAAATTATATAATTTTTTTTTAATGTGAAAATTGTAGATTCAATTTAGAGATATTGAAGTGAAATTGAGAAAAGTCAGAGTGCACGTGTACCATCTCATACAATATTTTTGACTTGCATCTAATAGTTCCACCTAATTCACCAATTCTCTAGAAAAAAATGTATATTAATTATAGGTATGCACAATTAAAACATCCCAATTATCACTCTCCCCACCTCAAAATATAAATTCAACTGTAACTCCTCAAACAATAATTAAATGTTTACAAAAAAATAATTCACACAATTGGTGATGCTATATTAACTATCTAATCTTCATGATTTTAAAATATGACCTGCAATGATTTAAATTATCTAGGCTCAATTTCTATAATATTCTATTATTTATGTTTTAGTTATCCAAATAAAGAAGTGGAATAGGGTTGGTAGTATAGGGTTGCATGAGTAATGGTACAATTTCTTTGAAGGTTTCATCAAACTTCATTGTGAACCAAGTGAAGGAAGGATAAGTTAGAAGAAGAGTCTCTCGTTCCCCAATAAGTCTAAAGGACAATTGGGCTTCCTAGTTCAGAGCTTCAGAGGCTGGGCCTCGGGCTTACCATTCATCGTTTACTAGAAAGAAAGACAAGAAGATCTAGTGTAAAAGACTTAGTCAAATTTGTGTCAAGTTTGCAAGTTTTGGATTTTAGGCTTTGGTCTTATCGCTTACCAAATTCCATGGTAGTAGAGGGTATGTGTAGGATCATCATTCGCCACTTGTGGCAAATCATTCCTCTCCCAAAATTTTGAGAAATTAGGAAACAACTCTGCAACACCAGATATGGAAATGTCTGCTTCTCGGGTTGCTGAAGGCAATTCTATATGAAACAGACAAAAAACCTTCTTCAAGCTTGAAATAGAGTTGATTTGACTTGAAACACCTAGTTGACTTGTTGGCCACTCTTCAACACCTAAATGCTTGTTAAATTTGCATACAAATTTCTATAAACACACATACAGGAGGGGAAAAATGGTTAAGGGTTAGCAAATAGGGGTTTGCCTTGGTCAAACCCCACTGTGGTAAGATTCAAACCCTTAATGCAAGAGAATGATAAAGAAATAATATGCAAATGCTATCAAATTACCAAACCCTTGTTGATGAAAATTTGAAGTTGTGTCAATGGATGCTCCATAATGCTTAAATAATGCTTGATTTGATGTTGTAAGGTGCTTGAATGCTTGAATGTGATGTGAGATTGAATGCTTGAATGAATGGGTGAATGGGTTAATGGGTGAACTTGATGAATGGGTTTGAAATGGATGTAAAAACACTTATTTATACAATCTTGTGCCTTAGTAACCCATTCATACCTCATCACAGGCTTACATCAAGTGTTTTTTGAATTAAAAACTATAAGGATATTTAAAATATTTTGAATTTGGAGCCAAGGGGGACTCATTCACCACCCATGGAAAATGGGTCCCACCTAGGACCTAAAAATGGGTGTCAGGAATTAAGTCATGTTTAATGTTGTTTATTGGGTTTATATAAAAAAATTGTACTTAATTAAGGCATATAAGGGCATAAAGGGATCAAATAAAGCATAAGAAAGGGATAAATAGTGAAGTTATGCCCAGGAAAGCATGAAAGCTTGTTACAAGACTTTACAACACTTCAAAATAGGACTTGATTAGTGATGAAAAGGTCATTTTTAGGGGAATTGTAATAAATAAAGTCTAGAAGAGTGTAGAAATGTCTTACAATACTTCACAACACCTTCACAAGATGTCATTATTTGAATTTTAGTATCTAAATATGCATGTTTAAGGAATATTATGACATAGAATTAGAGTATAATAGATCAAACATCATGAAGCAAGACCTAAAAGACCATTAAAATGAAAAGGGTCCATTTTTCTATGGTGAAAAAATGAATAGCCCTTTAATGGTTATGGTCATTAACATACAAAAAAATATAAGAACACGATGTTTGATTATGCTTCTGGGTGATCCCACAATATTGGTTTACAATTTTTGGCCAAACTAGACACTGAAATATTTTCTTCTAACTAAATCTTCACTTTCTGAAATCTATAGCAGCTAAACCGCAAGGAATTTGAAGATGATGCAAACTAGTGATTTGTGACATTTTGTTTGTAGATTCTAAATATTTTTTTTCAAAATTTTAGGAATGGGATTGGAACCTTTTCCATCCTTCATTAACTAGTTTTTTTAGTAAGCCATTTTTTTAGGGAGTGATGTCACATATATACAGCATAACTTGTTTTCATGAAGGATAAAATTCTACTTTTAGGTGTTCAAGATTATCATGGAAAAATAGGCCCTTATGTGGCAAAAAATTTGAAAAATCATGGATTAGGTAACTTCACGTAAAAATTTGAGTAAGTTATCTATATTATTTCAAAAATATGTAAGAATAGAATCTGTAGAAAATTGAATGTATTTTCTAAACTACTAGGTGTTTTTAAAAAAAAAAATCTATTTGGTGAAAATT
>VDFB02193867.1:473567275-473591886 GCA_007258455.2 Sequoia sempervirens
ATGATTTCCATGTGTCAACAAGTTTGGTTAGTGGTAATGGTTGGTAATGCCCAAAAACAGCTAAAGAAGTTTCTCTTCTCTCTTTTTAGATCATCCCTTCAACTCATTTTGGGTTCTCTAAGAACTTCTTTCATAGCTAGCTTCATTTTTCTAGTTTTTGGCTTCACTCCATCACTTGCTTATAGCTTGTGGTAGTAGCTCTAAGCTCTCTCAAGTTTCCATTACAACACTATTTGTAGCCCTTGGCTCTTGCAACTCCATTTCATTCTTGCAATCATCTTGGGATTCCATATCCCCCTACCATTTGCATACTTACTTGGTAATATGGGTTCTCCTCCTTGAATGGGATTTGCTTTTATCACCTCTTTCATGATACGAGTTCTCCTCGAGCGGGGTTTTCTTTTATCACATGCTTATTCGTGGTGCAGGTTCTACTCCTAAGTAGGTTTTTCTTTCACCATGCACTTTGTTCATCACTCTCTTCTCAGTTGTTTGTGGAGGTGGGAACACCAAAATGGGGGTTGACTGAGGCAAGCCGCTTTACAACCCCTACAATTTCTCTCTTCCTCTTGTGTGCAAGTTTTGAAGGCATCTCTTTGGTGGAAGGTTGATCACTCACATAGTTGTAAGTATTTCCTTCCTTCTCCTTACGTTTGTCATTTCTACTCCTGGGTATGTGTAGGATCATCATGGAAAAAACAGGCCCTTAAGTGGCAAAAAAATAGAAAAATTTGAGTTAGGAAACTTGACATAAAAATTTGAATAAGTTATCTATATTATTTTAAAAATATGTAAGAATAGAATTTGTAGCAAATTGAATATAGTTTCTAAACTACTAGGTTTATTTATTTATTTTAAATCTATTTGGTGAAAATTTGAAATTCCAATGTAGTAGTACTTAAATTTGAAGGAAAAAATAAGAATTTGGTGTCAGTCCGACCACCCTCACCACAATCAAATGATAATTATTTTTTATAAGATTCTAGATATAAGTAGAGGACTCATGTACTGATGTGATGCATATTTCTTTGTAATGATTTTTCAAGTAAATAATTAATTATGCATTTTTTATTACAACTTTTAAAAAATATAAAAACTCAGATGTCTGACCACCTTAATTTGGTCAAAACTTCATGAAATTCAACTTTTTTTTCATTAATCCTATAGTATGTGAAGCATAGAATATCACACATGTTTCAGATTCAAAAAATGTGATACCGTTTGAAAGCTATAGATTTTTTTCAATCAACCTATCGATCAAGACTTTAGTCGTAATTCAAATAGAAAATGAATAATAATTATTTATTAAATTCAAATTTTAAGGCATAATTTATATTGGTGGAACGCAAAGAATCTCCTTTAAAAACCCTTTTCATTTAATTAATTCTGCTAAAAAAAAGTCGTTAGCCACATACCCTACACATACCCATCAATATCGCCACTTTTTGGCCCATCATGATCTTGTACATACCCTCCTTTATCTCAATTCTATCACTTTCTACCATTTTACTCCATGAAGTGGATGACAAGATGTTGCTAATGTGGATGCAGTCTATGCTTTTCCTTTGTAATGTTTTTATGTGTTTTGGTGGGCATGTGGAAAATGTTTATACTCATGGAAAAGGTATTTTCATTGACTAGGGAGCATTTTGGAGAGAGACGTATTTGAATCAAAAAATGGAAAGAGACTTTGTCTTACATGAGTTTTACCACTCATATTTTGGAAAATGTAACAACCTTTTGATGTAATGATAATTTCAAATGAATACTTGATTGTAATGTCCCCAATTTAGCCCTACGCTCTTCTTCTGGATTTAGCCTATTTCTCGAAACTTGTAGGCTAAGCAGAGGCTGAAATTAGGGTTTCCCATCTTATAAGAGGTTGTTTCTGCACATTTCATTGATTAAACATGGAATTGTGGATTTTGGTTTGCAGATTCTTTCTGAGTTTTCAGAGATCTTCCCAATGGTGGCGCATGCACTGCATTCTGAGCAACTTCTTGAATTTACTATGTTTAGTAAATTCTATATTTAGTAGTGGTCCAGTCAACACTAGCTCAGTTAGCTTTCTTGTTATAGCAATTCATTGGGTAATTTTTATTTTTGGCTTAAGGGGTTCAATTTGGAGAAATAAGTTATTTAAAATTCAATAATGTTTTATTTTATAAATAACCCCTTGACCTAGTAATATGACTTTAAGTTGTTTTAAAGAAGGGGACCTTGAGGGGTATTTTCTCATAAAGGAAATATTTTCATATTTCTAAAGTCAATAATTGCTTAAGAGAAATTGGACACCTACTTTTGGAGAAGTTTATATTTTATTTTAAAAGTGATTTTTATCTCTCAAAGAAGGTACAACCATTTTGGAGGAGACAAAAGTCAAGTCAAAGCCAAAAGGAATCTTGAGAGGTGGCGCCCCTTTTGGAAGCTTCCAGAATTGTCTTCACAAGTTATAAAAGGAGCCTTGGTCCCTCATTTTTCATATCTGATAATTTACCTTATTGTTATGTTGTTGGATTGAAACTAGACTAGAGCTTCGAGGAATGCATACCTCCTAGCAAGGATTAGTTGTGTGTTTGAGAGATAACACCTAGCTAGTATTGTGATTGCTTCTCACTTAGAGAAAGAAAATAAAGCTTATTGTGAAGTTTTGTGAAGATTTCTTCAGACATTGTGTTTGCAGGACTTGCACAGCTGGAAGTCATTTTAATTCAGAAGTCCAAGAATAAATTAGATATCATTCTGGGTATTCATCCTTTATGTTTTCCTACTAGGGGAGACCCTATTTGCAAGTTCTTGGAATTTTTATTTGAGTCTTGAATTTTATTTAAGGAAATTGCCTCTCTCTTTCTTAGTTGTACCATTCTGGTCTTCCTAACAAATGTTTAGAAAAAAAAATACTTCAATTTGTTAGTCATTTCTTTATCTAGTCTTCATTGCAATCATTATAGCTTTCGTTTGCATCAAGTCTCATGTCATTCCGACAAGTATTGAGTGAGTTGTGAGTATTTTGGTGGGTTTTAGGGTTGCTGATTGCTTCATTTCAGTTGCTAGTATGCTATATCAGTCATAGATAAATGCAAATTTGTGAGGAGTTCGAGTCCAGAGAGGGTTGTCGAGCATTGAGGAAATCTTACAAATTATTGCAGCATTGAGGAACTTGGATTATTAGGCTTTGGAAAGCATTCTAACATATTGTAAGCTGATTAGTAGTACAATCAACAATTCTCCTCTCTATCTTTCTCTTACTTTATTGTACTTCCTGCTAAATAAGTGGAAGAGGCTGGCTCTCCACCTATTTACATATTGAGTTGCTTTGTAATTCATTTGTATCTCCACAATATGGTATCTCCATTCCCACCTTGGGTTGGAAAGCACATTCTTGGCATTGAGTTTACTTTAGTATTGTAATTCCTTTCCAGTTTTACTAATAATCCTCTTGCCATATGACAACATCTTTCTCATCTTGAGATTGTGTGTGCATTCTTGGCAAAGAGTTACTTGCAAACAGCTAGTTTTGGTTTGGACTAACCCTAACAGGTGTCTCTTGCATTTGTGTGTTTGTTCAAAATTGGAAAAAAATTGGTCTAGTTCATTACAGTGGTATCAGAGCCATGCATCCTGCCATCCTGTGCCCATCAAGGTTTAGTTGACAGTTGAATGACAAAGAAATCAGTTTCTACACCAGAGATCTTGAGACAGAGTTCAGTTCAGTTTTCAGAAGCTCTAAATATGTTGCATTTTCTGAGGTCCAGGAACCATGGCATTTGAGGAAGGAAAGGTTAGTTTGGCCACAAGGGATTTCATTGAGTATGCCAAACAGTACAAAAGACAATGTGAACATGAGGCTGCCATACTTTGTGAACAATATCAAAACATGCTAGATGATTATAGGTACAATGTTTCATTTGATTCCCATTTGAATTGTGTGGCATTACTGAAGCCCAAAAATTCAGAGATGGTGGAACACATTAGGAAAATGATAAAAAGGGAAGAAAAAAAAGCTTTGGTTGAAGGATCAAAGAAGGAAGAAGATGAATTGCCTATTTGTGAATTACAGCCCACAAATATGCAAGTTGAAGAGAAAAATCAATCATGTAGCATTGAAGATGGCACAAGCAAGGTGCACATGTTACATCAAAATGAGCATGAGCTTGATGAAGATACCTTGGAAAGTGAGGAGTTAAGGGTAGAGCCCCATAATACTTCCCTTGACTTACAAGTAATAGGAAGTAATGAAGATCAGCTTGGTGAAAAGAACATAACAATAGTCTTGAGTCCTAATGAGGATTCATCCAATGAAGGTCTTGAGAGAAGTGACTTCATGGAAGATGTTGGTAGGACTATTGTTTGGGATGAGTTCGTTGAAGAAAAAGGTGATGGACATATTAGTGATATTGGAAGGGAATCCAATGAGTTCATGCATGCTCATTTTGAAGATTTGATGAAGAAGGATTTTCTTCTTGTTGCTAACCCGACTTCCCAAGAAGTTCCACATGAAGAAATTGGTGACATACTTTCCCATGAAGGTCCCGAAGAAGATAGGGATGTTGAAGTTTTCAAAATAGCAAGTATAGAAGGTTCTTCACTCCATTTTAGTGGTGACATTGTTGGACTTAGGTTTGACCAACAAACCAAACCATTGGAAAGAAATGTTTTTGAAGTCAGCTCAAGAGATTCAAGAGTTGACTTATTCTATGAGTCAATACCCTCAGTGGGGCATGAAAATATTTTTCTAGTTGACTATCACAGTCAACCCTTGGCATTTGGGATCCGGGTGTATTGGAATCAAGTCATGAGAAAGAACCTATATGGGATAAGTTTCCCTTTGATCCTGATGAAGAACAAGAACTGGAATGCATTACAAATTATGAGGTGGTCCTTGGAGGAGAAGTTGCCTTTGAAGGAGAAGATTGTATAACAAAGCTCCATAATGATCTCTTTGAAGTCGTTGCAACCACTAAAGAGGAATATGTGGTTACAAAAAAATTTCGAACAGCAGACAAATATGACTCTTTAATCAAGTTGGATGCTGCCATAATGTTTGATCAAGGAGACGGTGATGAAGAAGAAGAGCTAGAAGACCATATGGCTCTTGAAGATGTAGAGTTTGAAGGTGTTACTAAACACAAATCTGATTTTTCAATGCATGAAGCTGATTGCAAACTTAGCATCAAAGAATTTGTGAAGTATGATGCTTTTTATGACAATGAGCATTCTCCACTAGTCAATGGTAAAGTACAAGAATGTTGGAGCAACAATGAGGGTAGCAAAGACAAGGGACAAGGTTCTAATTTTCAGTTACAGCCTATCAACAGTTCACCATCTTCAAATTCTTATGAGTGGGAAAGACAATTCAAGATATTCGTTGACAAGGAAGTGCAAGCTCTATCCCTGTTTGATCACACACATAGCTTGGTTGAAGAGTTATATTGGAAAGCTCAGCTTGAAGAGAGACAAAGAGGAGTGAAAGATGAAGTTGCTCTTCCCAATTTGCAACTTATTAGAAACTCTTTGGTAACCTTGAAGTTTGAGTACATGCGCTTGATTGAAGATCATGATCACACCATTGAAGTTGCAAAGAAGAGCATATGTGCTTCTCAAGATAGAGAGAGGAAGTTTGATGAAATTTCTCTAGAGCTCGAATCAACAAGAGCTACACTAGAAGAAACTCAAATGGCATTAACGGAGGTAGAAAATTAGTTTTTTGATTTCAAAATTTTCAAAGAGCAAGAGAATGCACATAGAGCCAAAGAAATCAAACAAGTAATTGGCGAGCTTGATAGTCTTCAAAAGGAGTTTGACCTAGAAGGTCTCACAAGAAGGATTGAAGTTGCAAGAGCAGATTTGGATCAGCAAGATGGATGGAATAACTTTCAAGTTTTTGAAAATCCTCTCTTTGAAGAGGGTGATGAGGAAAGTTATAATAATCCTCTCTATGAGATGGATGATGAAATGAAGAATGAGACTAAGTATGGTATCTAGTGTTTGGATGCTTTGATATCACTCCATGAGGATATGCCACATTCGTTGATGAGTAATGAATGCATAAGTGGTTTTGAGGGTGGAGAGTATACATGGGAAGTGTTGAAGTAAGGTAATTTCAACATCTATATCATCAAGGTGTTGAAGAGACAAGTCTTGGTAGCTGCTAGTAACTTCATTACAACAGCAAGAAGTGAAGGTTTTAGACCTACTACTCATGAGGAATGGGGGAAGAGCATACCTTAACTAGGTTTTTGCACTCTTGACAATCCATCCCTTGGGTGGAATGATTTTTGGGCTCGAACTAGTCCATTTTTGGAGTTGGGATTGACAACCACACCTATTTCATGTTCCCCAAATGTGAATGCTTTCATGGATTGGTTTAAGTGGTTCTTGAGTGAAGCTATCATTTCCTTGAGTTTGCACATGGTTATTACTGGCACTTGGGGATGCTTTGAGATTTCTTTTCATTGTGTTGAAAATCATTTTCAATTGGGTATCCATGCTTTCGATTCTTAACATCGGTTGATGGAGTTTTTGGCTTATGAAAAGAAGTATTTTTGGTGGGTTAGTGATCAAATTTTCAGACCTTTGGGTGTTGTCCTCTTCTTTACCAGCCTTTTGATGGCCCCATTTGTTCATCAACCAATAGATTGGAGAGAAACTTTGAGTTTGGGTTGGAGATATCAATGGATGGTTTCTCTTGGGAGTGATTATCGGCTAAGACAAAGGCAGATCTTGAGACATAAGTTTGTTGGTTGGAGGCAGACCAACCACCTTACATGGGGAGTTACTCTCATTCAGGAAAGTTGGTTCATCACTTCTTGCCAAAGAGGTGGTATTTTTCAGTTGGACATTGCTCTCATTTGTTTTCCAGCCACTTTGGAGGTGTTATCTTGCAGCTCAATACTCATCTCATACACTCACATTGGGAATTTCATTCGTGTTGCTATTTTTCCTTGTGTGAAGTGCTAAAATCATATTGTACTTCACTGACTTCAGCCTTGAACAACAGAGATTATTTGTTTCTTCAAACCTATCATGTTCTCAGAGTTCACCTTATAGAGGTTTGTGGAGCAAATTTTGATAGTTTCTTTACTATACTGGTTCTGGACAATGAACTTCCACATGCCTTGGATTTTCATTCTAAGACTCTTGGAGTTAGAACTATAAGAGTGTTTAGAATTCTTCATGGCTGTATTAGAATAATTTGATGGAGGCATAGTAGATTCATGGAGTCATGAGTTTGAGTTTGATGAGCTCTTGCAAAGGATTGCTTTCCTCTTTGCAAGAAGATTTAGAGAGGTCACATTCATAGTCATGGCTATGTTAGATACCTTGAGGAGATATGCTAAGGATTATAGTTTTGAGTTGAGTAGACTATCTTTTTTGATGCCCAGGTTTGTGATAGACAATGGAATTGTTGATTTTAATGACTCAGATCATTTTGGGCACTATGGTTTCACTGTTGTGATCAAAGTAGTGCAGCATTGGCATGGTGGGTCCTCCTTTAGACAAATATGGGACCCTGGAATTGTACTTGGGTTGGTTCGGATCAGTTTGAGATTTTCCAGAGTTGTGGTGGCATTGCTTGAGGACAAGCAATTTTGGGAAGGGTGGACTGTAATGTCCCCAATTTAGCCCTATGCTCTTCTTCTCGATTTAGCCTATTTCTGGAAACTCGTAGGCTAAGCAGAGGCTGAAATTAGGGTTTCCCATCTTCTAGGAGGTTGTTTATGCACATTTCATTGATTGAACTTGGAATTGTGGATTTTGATTTGCAGATTCTTTATGGGTTTTCAGAGAGCTTCACAATGGTGGTGCATGCACTACATTGCGAGCAACTTCTTGAATTTACTATTTTTAGCAGTGGTCTAGTCAACACCGGCTCAGTCATCTTTCTTGTTCTAGCAATTCATTGGGTAATTTTTATTTTTGGCTTAAGGGGTTCAATTTGGAGAAATAAGTTATTTAAAATTCAATAATGTTTTATTTTATAAATAACCCCTTGACCTAGTAATATGACTTTAAGTTGTTTTAAATAAGGGGACCTTGAGGGGTATTTTCTCATGAAGGAAATATTTTTATATTTCTAAAGTCAATTTAATTGCTTAAGAGAAATTGGACGCCTACTTTTGGAGAAGTTTCTTTTTTATTTTAAAAGTGATTTTTATCTCTCAAAGAAGGTACGCCCATTTTGGAGGAGACGAAAGTCAAGTCAAAGCCAAAAGGAATCTTGAGAGGTGGCACCCCTTTTGGAAGCTTCCAGAACTATCTTCACAAGTTATAAAAGGAGCCTTGGTCGCTCATTTTCCATATATGATAATTTACCTTATTGTTATGTTGTTGGATTGAAACAAGACTATAGATTCAAGGAATGCATAGCTCCTAGCAAGGATTAGTTTTGTGTTTGAGAGATAACACCTAGCTGGTATTGTGATTGCTTCTCACTCAGAGAAAGCAAATAGAGCTTATTGTGAAGTTTTGTGAAGATTTCTTCAGACATTGTGTTTGCAGGACTTGCACAGCTGGAAGTCATTTTCATTTAGAAGTCCAAGAATAAATTAGATATCATTCTGGGTATTCATCCTTTATGTTTTCCTACTAGGGGCGACCCTATTTGCAAGTTCTTGGAATTTTTAGTTAAGTCTTGAATTTTATTTAAGGAAATCGCCTCTCTCTCTTGGCCATACCATTCTGGTCTACCTGAGAAAAATTTAGAAAAGAAAATACTTCAATTTGTTAGTTGTTTCTTTCTCTAGTCTTCATTGCCATCATTATAGCTTTTGTTTGCATCAAGTCTCATGTCATTCTGACAAGTATTGAGTGAGTTGTGAGTATTTTGGTGGGTTCTAGGGTTGTTGATTGTTTCATTTCAGTTGCTGGTCTATTATATTAGTCATAGATAAATGCAGATTTGTGAGGATTTTGAGTCCAGAGAGCTTTGTCAAGCATTGAGGAAGTCTTACAAATTATTGCAACATTGAAGAACTTGGATTATTAGGCTTTGGAAAGCATTCTAACATATTGTAAGCTGATTAGTAGTACTATCAACAATTTTCCTCTCTATCTTTCTCTTACTTTATTGTACTTCCTGTTGAATAAGTGGAAGAGGCTGGCTTGCCGCCTATTTACATTTTGAGTTGCATTGTAATTCCTTTGTATCTCTGCCATATGGTAGCTCCATTCCCACCTTGGGTTGGAAATCACATTCTTGGCATCGAGTTTACTTCAGTATTGTAATTCGTTTCTAGTTGTACTAATGATCCTCTTGCCATATGACAACATCTTTCTCATCTTGAGATTGTGTGCGCATTCTTGGCAAAGAGTTACTTGCAAACTATTGGTTTTGGTTTGGACTAACCCTAACGGGTGTCTCTTGCATTTGTGTGTTCGTTCAAAATTGGAAAAAAAATTGGTCCAGTTCATTACATTGACATGTGTACTTTTAGGCCCAAAGCCTTTTTTGCTCCTTCATTTCTATAAGAAGGAATTCAATGCCAAATGTACGAGTTGTTGATTGATCAGAGAGCAATTTTGTGATATGAAATATAGAGAATAGTCCTAAGTTTTATTTTAGGTTTTGAGTCCTTGATATGCAATTAAAATTTTCTAGAATATTACTAGCATATGAATATGAAGATGGTGCAAGTTCGAAACCATTTCTCTCCTATGTATTCATTATATGAGCTATTAATAAGATAATCAATGGTTATTTTGTTGATCTTCATTGTTTTCGTATGATGTATGGTGTTATCTTTGCTTTAATTCAAAGAATTAATTAAATTTTTGTGGTTAAAGCCATAGGTTCATGTAATTTGAGTATCAAGATTGATGAAGAAATTTTGGTCTAGAATTTATTAAGGTATGATGTTGTAATGCAGTAATATAGAAGCTTTATGATGCTAAGTATTAATTTTTTGTTTAATTAGATTTGTGTTGATATTGACACCCTACCCTCTAGAGATTAAGGTAGTGTTTGAGTTTTGTATTTGTGGTGTAGATTTCTCAGTCATTCATCAACAATACATTCAAAATTACTAAACTTGTACAATTCTTATTGAAATGTATGTAAAAATGGAATCAATCCTACTCTATTTCTTTATAAGGAATCAATATGCAAGTATTTTCCAAATGCTTGCACCTATTCAATTGCTAAAGCAATTTGTATATAGAGCTATCTATTATGTACAATACATGTGATTAACTGGCACAAAGGATCATAAATTACATTGTGGGATCAAACTCCCAAGTTTACAAAGCCCAAAATGAAAGAGGAAAACATTATTGCTTTTACTCGTTCATTGGCCAATCCCTTCAAGTTGCTCAGTATTGGAAATTCCATAGGCATCCTTGAAGATTATCTTGGTTCTTAAATAATAACCAACATGATGATTTGATGAAGGAAATATAAGAGAAGTCCTTAGTGCAAAGTGTTGAGATGTGAGGTGTGAAAGTAAAGAATGCAGTGTGAGTTTTAATGCCTAAGACTACTGGAAGAAGTGAGCAGAAGTTGTCTTCATTCTACATAGAGAGTGATTTTTTTGGTGAATTAGTGGTGGCTATTTTTTGTTGCTCTAAGATGGATTTCTCATTGTAACAATCTTCTATCTTATTCTTTCTAATCTTGTAGTGAGCCCTTCTTTTCCTTTTGGTAGTGATCTTATTGTATTTGGTGTTGCAATTACTTTATATTATGAGCTAATCCTCAGCGTGGTTTTTTTTTCTTGGGTTTTCCATGTAAATATAGTGTTCTCATGTGTTTGGATGTGTTTGTATTACTGTTTCTCATGTTTACATTCTACTAATGCATGATAAGGGTTTAATTGTTGTTAAAGATTTATGGACTAATGCAGTTTTGAAAGTTAATGAGGGTTTTGATATTTTAATGTACAACTGATTTACCCCCACTCTCAGTTGTCTTATGCATTTAACATAGGAAATTATTTAATTGTGCAAGTGGATAAAATTTAGGATTTAAATAAATAATTAGGTTCGTTTAATTAAAAGGAAAGATTTAGGATATTTAATTAAACTTGATATTATTTATTCAAATGAGAGGATTTAGAGGTTTTAATTGAATATTTTGGATTTTTTAATAAAATAGGATGACAACTAGCATGAAAAGGATAAATTAACCAAATAGTATTGATTATCCGATTAATAGAGGAAAATAGTTTTTTTTTTTTATTCAAGGGGTAAACACTTTTGACCGGAGCTATGAACCGGATACAACAATACCACCCCAACGGGGTTTGAATCTTGGTGGCATGAACAACAATGCCACCTATAAACCATCACACCATGCCAATACCGGAAATAGAGGAAAATAGTTAACTTAATTAAACAATTAAGATTATTTAATTAAAATAGATGAAAATGGTCAAATCAGGACAAAATTTGTGTTAATAGAATAAATTAGATGTGTGATATTTATTAGGAAATATTTAAGTGTCTTTGAAAGGTAAATTATTTCTATCTTTATTCAATTGACTGACAATGCATTTATATAAGGAGGTATACAATTGAGGAGTAACTATAACTACATAACTATAACTATGCATAACCACTATCCGGTTGTTTACATATTAGAAAATTTAATATAATATGGTATAATAACATTGTCTACAATAGATCATTGGTGTGAATGTGCCTACTATTGATGATGCTTCAAACTAAATTCCCCATAGTTAGTTCTACCATTGTTGTTACTATGACCATGAAGTCTACTTTAACACATGTGGAGGGAAACTCAAGGTATGTCCTAGGTATTACCTTGTTGTGAAGTGCCTTAATTTTTTTCTCAAGGATATCTTTATTTTTATATAGTTTGCCCATTTTTTTCACAAGCAAAGAAAATTTTCTATGTTCCATCTACTAGAAAGAGTATAGTTATGAGTTGGAGAAGTAATCAAAATCTCTTAGGTTCAAATTTTGGAGATTATAATGGACATCAAAATGAGATTTCACCATTTTGTAGATACATTGCAACTTGTGTAGCTATGATAAATCACATGCAAATAACTATCTAACTACATACTCTTCCTATAAAAAAATTTGAGACCATTGAATATTTTGTGATTAATTACAACAATCTACCCACAAGTTTACAAAGGAAATGAATTGAAAGCGTCCAACTAACAACCCAAAGCTTCGAAAATGTTTTCCAAATATCATTAAGGAATAGTAAATTGCAATATAGTGATTGGAAGTACCATCTAGATACTACTCATAATATGTTTGCAAACAAATCTAAAATTGGTGAATTATCAATTGTCACATTAGAAATTTGCAGAAAAATTACCCTACTCACTTCCCCATTAGACATGCATTTTCCATCCTTTTCAACAAGTGTAAAACTAAAATTTCTTTCCTACTAAAATCCATTTGATCCAATCACACCTCTAAATTAAACATTTTTTGACAAAAATAAATAAAACAAAAATGAAAACTTAAAGAAAAACTGATTATTTTTTCATAATTTTACACCCATTAAAGATGAATTCATCATCATAATTAAATTATCCTCTAATATGGCAATCCAAAGGTACATGGTCCATTAGATAATTATAACACCAAATTGACCTATCCACTATATGAAGTAGGTGAAGATAGCACTATCAGTCATAAGACTTAGGTAAAGATAACACTACTTCACTTTGAGCGCAAGAACAACTGAAAAATTAATATTAATATCTTCTGCATAATGCAAATAATGCTGGTGGTGATTAATTATTGGGGCATTAAACGAAACTGCCCACAAAGTAAAAGTAAGGCGATATTACAGTTTTCTCGATGCCAACTTTCCTCCCATTTTCCACCCCTTTTTGTGTGGAATACAATTTTATCTAGAAATAAGTCTCTTGAAAATAGATGAAATCAATATCGACCACAAATTAAATTTGCGGAATGATGTGAAGAACGAAGATGAGATGCACGTCTTTCCGTCTATTCTTGGAGGCGTAGAATTTCACTTGGATTTTTTTTGTCGTGCATGTACGAAATCTGATACACTAAATGTGCACAACTTTAGTCTATTTTCATTGTCAGGTAATTTCAAAGTATGACGTCTCATACACTTTATTTGTACAACTTCTAGTCTATTTTCATTCTCATTCAACTTTTCCACCCATATCCCCGACTTACTCTTCTCGATGTAACTACACGACTATGGAAATATAATGCCTGTTACATCAAGCAATATATAAATATAATGCCTATTACATCATCAAACTTTGTCATACAAGTCGATAGATACCAGAGAGCGTACAAGAAACGAAGAGTGAGTCGTAACATTTGTCATTACTCGAATCTCCACCCTCTCCCACCGCCATTCCTACCCACTCCTACTTTAATCTTCATCTTTTCCCAGTCACATGTTAGGGGACAGGATCTGGTGGTTGAGCATCTTAAATTCACGTTTCTTCAAATTCTATGTGAAAATTTCAAATCAGTCTTAATACTAAAAATTTAAAAGTTGCAACTATTCGTCCAATATTATTAAAAATATTGAACCTTAAATCAACAACTCTTGTAATAGCTATTTGAACATCCTCATGTACTAGGTCCTTTCCCCTAACTTTCCTCCCATTTTTTGTCTTTGATTTTGCATGTGACGAGAGTCATTACCTACCTTGATGACTTGACAGTCTCAATCTGCGTTCACCTCTAGACAACGGAAAGCGTAGGTCCGCCTTTTGATGATGTGATAAATTGCTGAATTTTTACTATTGTTTGTTTTCTAAGCCTTTGCTTTTGTGCTACAAATCTAATTGTTTTGGTCAAACTATGAATGGTCTTTCACGGCAATGTCTACTTCATATGCACATTTTATCATATTTATTAATTATTTGAAATTGAAACTCATGCTTTATTTTAAATTTTAATTAATTGATAAATATGGTTAAATGTGCATCTAAGATATTAGATAGACAATATTCTTTTAGGGTTGATTATATTTGTTAATATTTTATTTTAGTCATGCTTCCTATAGGTTCATTCAAATAGAGCTTACTTGTTTCAGTTAATGGTTTATAGAAATTAGTTTGTGTGCTTTTAATAATATATTTTTGTTGTTAAGTGGTTTTTATTTTATTTTATTTTTTAAATAATAATTTTAAGTGATCACTATTTTAATTACATGACATTTAAATTGTACATATGTTCATACTATGCAAGAGTCAATTTCCACATTTATTTTGCATTCATTAAAATTATATAATTTTTTTTTAATGTGAAAATTGTAGATTCAATTTAGAGATATTGAAGTGAAATTGAGAAAAGTCAGAGTGCACGTGTACCATCTCATACAATATTTTTGACTTGCATCTAATAGTTCCACCTAATTCACCAATTCTCTAGAAAAAAATGTATATTAATTATAGGTATGCACAATTAAAACATCCCAATTATCACTCTCCCCACCTCAAAATATAAATTCAACTGTAACTCCTCAAACAATAATTAAATGTTTACAAAAAAATAATTCACACAATTGGTGATGCTATATTAACTATCTAATCTTCATGATTTTAAAATATGACCTGCAATGATTTAAATTATCTAGGCTCAATTTCTATAATATTCTATTATTTATGTTTTAGTTATCCAAATAAAGAAGTGGAATAGGGTTGGTAGTATAGGGTTGCATGAGTAATGGTACAATTTCTTTGAAGGTTTCATCAAACTTCATTGTGAACCAAGTGAAGGAAGGATAAGTTAGAAGAAGAGTCTCTCGTTCCCCAATAAGTCTAAAGGACAATTGGGCTTCCTAGTTCAGAGCTTCAGAGGCTGGGCCTCGGGCTTACCATTCATCGTTTACTAGAAAGAAAGACAAGAAGATCTAGTGTAAAAGACTTAGTCAAATTTGTGTCAAGTTTGCAAGTTTTGGATTTTAGGCTTTGGTCTTATCGCTTACCAAATTCCATGGTAGTAGAGGGTATGTGTAGGATCATCATTCGCCACTTGTGGCAAATCATTCCTCTCCCAAAATTTTGAGAAATTAGGAAACAACTCTGCAACACCAGATATGGAAATGTCTGCTTCTCGGGTTGCTGAAGGCAATTCTATATGAAACAGACAAAAAACCTTCTTCAAGCTTGAAATAGAGTTGATTTGACTTGAAACACCTAGTTGACTTGTTGGCCACTCTTCAACACCTAAATGCTTGTTAAATTTGCATACAAATTTCTATAAACACACATACAGGAGGGGAAAAATGGTTAAGGGTTAGCAAATAGGGGTTTGCCTTGGTCAAACCCCACTGTGGTAAGATTCAAACCCTTAATGCAAGAGAATGATAAAGAAATAATATGCAAATGCTATCAAATTACCAAACCCTTGTTGATGAAAATTTGAAGTTGTGTCAATGGATGCTCCATAATGCTTAAATAATGCTTGATTTGATGTTGTAAGGTGCTTGAATGCTTGAATGTGATGTGAGATTGAATGCTTGAATGAATGGGTGAATGGGTTAATGGGTGAACTTGATGAATGGGTTTGAAATGGATGTAAAAACACTTATTTATACAATCTTGTGCCTTAGTAACCCATTCATACCTCATCACAGGCTTACATCAAGTGTTTTTTGAATTAAAAACTATAAGGATATTTAAAATATTTTGAATTTGGAGCCAAGGGGGACTCATTCACCACCCATGGAAAATGGGTCCCACCTAGGACCTAAAAATGGGTGTCAGGAATTAAGTCATGTTTAATGTTGTTTATTGGGTTTATATAAAAAAATTGTACTTAATTAAGGCATATAAGGGCATAAAGGGATCAAATAAAGCATAAGAAAGGGATAAATAGTGAAGTTATGCCCAGGAAAGCATGAAAGCTTGTTACAAGACTTTACAACACTTCAAAATAGGACTTGATTAGTGATGAAAAGGTCATTTTTAGGGGAATTGTAATAAATAAAGTCTAGAAGAGTGTAGAAATGTCTTACAATACTTCACAACACCTTCACAAGATGTCATTATTTGAATTTTAGTATCTAAATATGCATGTTTAAGGAATATTATGACATAGAATTAGAGTATAATAGATCAAACATCATGAAGCAAGACCTAAAAGACCATTAAAATGAAAAGGGTCCATTTTTCTATGGTGAAAAAATGAATAGCCCTTTAATGGTTATGGTCATTAACATACAAAAAAATATAAGAACACGATGTTTGATTATGCTTCTGGGTGATCCCACAATATTGGTTTACAATTTTTGGTCAAACTAGACACTGAAATATTTTCTTCTAACTAAATCTTCACTTTCCGAAATCTATAGCAGCTAAACCGCAAGGAATTTGAAGATGATGCAAACTAGTGATTTGTGACATTTTGTTTGTATATTGTAAATGTTTTTTTTTCAAAATTTAAACAAAGAATGGAACTCCTCCTTCCATTCCCATTCTTCATGTCACCAGTTTCAAAGGTTCATGCCCCAAATTCCATAACATGCAACTTATTTTCCACAGGCCATGCACCTACTTTTGATATGTGCGTTGATCATCATGGAAAAAATAGGCACCCTATGGGCAAAAATTTAGAAAAATCATAGTTAGGTAACTTGACGTAAAAATTTGAGTAAGTTATCTATATTATTTAACAAATATGTAAGAATAGAATATGTAGCAAATTGAATGTAGTTTCTAGACTACTAGGTTTATTTGAAAAATTAAATCTATTTGGTGAAAATTAGAAATTTAAGTGCAGTAGCACTTAAATTTTAAGGAAAAAATGAGAAGTAGGTGTCTGTTTGACCACCCAAACCACAATAAAATAATAATATTTTGTTATAAGATTTTAGATATAAGTGGATGACTCGTGTCTTGATGTGATGCATGTTTTTTTGTAATTTTTTTCCAAGTGAATAATTAATTATGATTTTTTTATTCCAAGTTTAAAAAAATAAAAAATCGTATGTTTGACCACCTTAACTTAGTCGAAACTTCATGAAATTCAATTTTTTATTTTTTAATCCTATAGTATGTGATGTATAGAATGTGACACATGTTTTAGATTCAAAAAATGTGATACCGTTTAAAATCTATAGATGTTTTGCAATCAGCCCAACAATTAGGAATTTAGTGGTAATTAAAATAAAGATAATGAATAATAATTATTTATTAAATTCAATTTAAAGCATAATTTATATTGGTGGAAAGTTCATAATCTCCTTTATAAACCCTTTTTGTTTCCTCAATTTTGCATTAAAAAATGTCATGAGCCACATACGCTACACATACCCATCATATCGCCACTTTTTGGCCCATCATTATCCTCTACATACCCTTTTTTCGAATTTAGATTTGTCACTACGATATCTAGTGCTTCTAATTGGTCTCATAGTATTTTCTAATTGAATAATTTTTCCTTAATCAAGTTTTAAAGTCAAACCAATTACAATTTAGACATAGGGAACCATATACAATGTAACTATTTTTGTATGTATCAAAATTTTTTTTTTTTGTTGGATCAAGGACTTCAATATTTGGTGCACTCATATTTTCAAAATTTTTGTTGATAATCTTCTATTTTTCCACATGCGAAGAACAAAGACTTTGATTTTCAATGAAAAACCTATGTTTAATAAAAACTAAAAAAATATATATATAATTAAACTAAAACTTATTAAAATTATATTTGTTGGATAGCTCATTCTGAGGACTACCATCATCCAATTTGGTTTGTGAATTCTTCTCCATTTTCATCTTGAACCCGAGCTTCAAAGGGAAAAATTATGGAGTTTTTTAGTGCTAGAGGGTGAGAAGGTGGGAAAAGGAGGGTTCGCTCGAACCAGGGGGTTCAGGCGAACCCCCTTTCCACAATATTTTTATTTTCTTTCCTGAGAATGGTGGGTCTCGGCATTTAATGGGTTCACTCAAACTGGGGTTGTAGCAAACCCCATTTGGGTTCGCTCAAAGAAAAAGTTCGTTTGAATCCCCAAAAAGCAATTTTTTTGCATGGGATCATTTTTTGCAACTTTTCCTTCCTCACTCGAATTGTAAGCCACTTTTGTGGGTTTACCCTTCCTATATATCAGATGAGCTTAATAATGATTTGTTGAATTTGAAGGATGCAATACCTCCTTTATCTTGCAGAAATTATTCACTGTTAATGCATGTGTTACTGTGGAGATGTAGGAAGGTATGGAAAAATTTTATAAGGCTAAGAGAAATGGATAACTAAAATAGTGAATTACCAATGCATATCTGGCCCCACATTTGGGATATGCACTATCCAAATTTGAATTATTCTACATTTTGTAATGGTTTCAAGTTTGGTGTTCTAGAGAAATTGGGTTTCAAGCTCATATACAAGATATTTAGGGGTATAAATAAAATTTTGAGGCCCTTAGAATTTCAAGAAAATATAACACAAAATTTTAATTGGGGGGACTAGTATTTGCATACTGGTTACACTACAATCAGGGTTTATGGGGCCTTAGTACTACCCCATCAGCTACTAGTATATGTAGAAGATAGACTTGCTTTCATAGAGATAATGTGGTAATTAGATGCCATGGATAAAGAGCACTTCAAACGTGCTACGAAATAATCCCTAATCAATCTCAATTGCACATTTTAATGTTTTATGGGCACATCAAAAGAAGGTTTTAAGAAGTTTGGTACTCTCACTAATAATTACAAGATGAAACAAGATCAAGTAAGATATTGTGATCCTCAAGGAGTGATTGATAGGGTGTATAAGAGTGAAATTGCACCCTTGCATTTTCTCTTACATTCTTGCATCAACTTTAGTGTCCATTCCCTTAGCATCTTGAGTAGACCCATTTTGGCCCTTGCATTAGTCTTTCTCCCTCTCAAGATGCTCCAACACCCCTTTTCAACAACTGCCCTTGCATGTCATCTTTCCATCAAACTTGGCACTTTTCCCATTTTCATCGTTATGAAGCATGACGTGTCCAGACATTAGTGCATTGCACAGACATCCGCATGCTGTGCTAGCATCCTACGATCTTTCAAAGATCAAGTGACCATTTCCATGCATGATTTCCATGTGTCAACAAGTTTTTTCGATGGTAATAGCTAGTAACACTTGAAAACAGCTGAAGAAGCTTCTCTTCTCTCTTTTTAGATCATCCCTCATTTTGGGATCTCTAAGAACTTATTTCATAGCTAGCTCCATTCTGCCAGTTTTTGGCTTCACTCCATCACTTGCTTATAGCTTGTTGTAGCAGCTCTAAGCTCTCTCAAGCTTCCATTACAATAGTCTTTGCATCCCTTGGCTCTTGCAACTCCATTTCATGCTTGTGAGCATCTTGGGATTCCATATCCTCCTACCATTTTCATACTTGGTGATACAGGTTCTCCTCCTTGAGTGGGGTTTTATTTTATCACCTCTTTCATGATACAGGTTCTCCTCCTAGAGCAGGGTTTGCTTTTATCAAATGCTTATTCATGGTGTGGGTTCTACTCCTGAGTGGGTTTTTCTTTCACCAAACGCTTTGTTCACCACTCTCTTCTTGGTTGTCCGTGGAGGTGGGAACACCAAAATGGGGGTCTGACTGAGGCAACCCCCTTTACAACATCTCCCTCTTGTGTGCAGGTTTTGAAGGCATCTCTTTGGTGGAAGCTTTATCACTCTCATGGTTGTAAGTATTTCCTTTCTTCTCCTTACCTTTGTCATTTCTACTCCTTTATCGCAGTTCTCTCACTTTCCGCCATTTTACTGTATTCTATGGTTTTTAGCATTCAGAGTAGAAGTAGTCACTCTAAGAATTTTTTGTGATAAACTCAAAATCTGATCTATACGAGACACCAGTGCACCTATGATATGCCAACATGCCACACTGACGTCCTTTGGCCGAGAGCCTAACAGTTTGTCCAGAGAGCCTTTGTGGCCTACTCTTTTAGAATCTAAAACTTTCACGATGTTCCATTGAGGTGATATAGGGTAGTTTCCCCTGCGAGGATCTCTAAGTGAAGAGAACTCGTGAGTAGTGAATCCCTCTATATCACATAGGGAAAGGAAAGCAAGATGAAGTTATGGTTTCCACCATCACTTCTTATGCATAGAAGATGTGATTAGAATTTTTCCTCATATGAGGACATTGCTAAAAGGAAGAATGAGTGGAGGAAAATTTGTGCCATTAAGGAGAAGATACTAAAAGAAAATCCTTTCTATGTTAGTCCTTATGCTGACATAACAAACAAGTATGCTCAAGCTAGGCTACTATTAGGAGACTTCAAAGATAAAATATTTTTTGAGAAGGTAAAAGAGGTTGAAATAAAATCCAAGGTTACCAAGGAGCACCATGATGCACAAGTAAGGATCCAACCAACTCATTCTATAGCTCAAGGAACAAATATACAAGCAATGCAGATTGTTGATGAATCGAAGTCACCCCATCACTGACTTATCTTGAATCAAAGCAAGGTGGTGGATACCATAGACAAGAATAATCTACCAAACATGTTCCTATGGAACAAGAAGTTAATCAAAGATTCCTCTCCTCTGAAAGGAAGGATGCTCTCAATATTGTTGTTCCTAGAAACAAAATAATTAAGCAGGAGTATGATGAGGAAAAAGATGATGATGTCAGAATAAAGGCTTGTAGAGATTTCATGAGTGATAACACTTTAGTCCAAACTAAGGATTTTAACGACGTTTTCATCCAACTCAAAATCCTAGACATCATGAAAAGGATTGAAGATGAAAAGGAAAAAGTTTACCCCTCATTGCAGGAGGGGGATGAGAAAAATTAAGATAAAATAATGAAGGAGATTGTTGCCATAGCACCCTAGGAAGAAAGGATTTTGGTCAAGGGAAGTAAATTCTTTTGTTTCCTGGGTAGGATCTCACATCAACTATTGCATTAGATGCAATCAGGAAGGATCCAAATGCTTCTATTTCTGAGGAACACTTTGACAATAAGGTGTTTGGTTTAGGTTTTAGCCCAAAATTACATACCTTAGA
Source organism: Sequoia sempervirens (assembly GCA_007258455.2). Classification (NCBI taxonomy): domain Eukaryota; kingdom Viridiplantae; phylum Streptophyta; class Pinopsida; order Cupressales; family Cupressaceae; genus Sequoia; species Sequoia sempervirens. The sequence continues at coordinate 473,588,201 of VDFB02193867.1, forward strand.
AATATGGTCTATGACAGCAAATACTAGGAATCCTAAAGTTGTTAAATCTGTTTATGAAGTAACTAGTGTAATGGTAGTGAGGACATCTACTTAGACCACTCCTACTCAAGATGCACAATTGACCATGCCTGTTGCAATGTTGAGTGTGGATACATCCCAAATCTCACAAGATAGATATTTAAAATTGCTAGAGAATATAATAAGTTGATGGATGAATATAATAGAATGGTTGCTACTACTGCTAGTTTTGCACATAAGGCCTTTCCCTCTCCAACTTCCTCCTCCTCTGATCTATCCTCACAAGATAGACTGACTCTATCCCTAAGGATCCAAAGTTTGGAGGAAGAACTATGCAGGGAAAAAGAGAATGTGAAGAAGGATAAGGAGGAGACCTCAAAAGTTTCCACTAGTGTTTTTGATGATATCATGAAGCACAAGGTTTCTAGATTGTTACATAGAAATGATAACATTTGGAATGTTTACAAAAACATTCATGAAGCTCAACAAAGGTATACTCAAGTACAAACTTCCTTTTAACATGAAGGAGGATCCTGAGGCACCTATGCACATCCTTGATTTAATAAAGGCAATTTATTTATTTGGTTATATTTCAACATTTCATGGAAAATTGGGTGTGCAATTATAAAACAAGTTGAAGATGTTCAGAGATATGGAGGGGGCATGGAATTCCTAATATAATAAATGATAAAGGGGAACAAAAGGATTGCAACACATGGAAGGATGAGTTGGGAGGTATTCTCCCACACTTTAAGGAAGCAGTCAGCCTCATAGATTATGCTATGTTAAATAATACTGTTGATGATATGACGGTGATTAAGGTCAACATGGATGCATTTGTCAAAGACACCATGGTATTGATTGATCTCAGAAATATAATCAACACAATAGTAAGGTGCAAAAACTATTGGCTACTCAATGGCCTACCAAGGAGGAGTATAATACATGGCTTGGACAGTTTACAGATTAAGCCTTGGATGAAGTATGGTTTAAATATTTTCTTCTCTCGGTTATGAAGTGGATGACAAGATGTTTCTAATGTGGATACAGTATATGCTTTTCCTTTGTAATGTTTTTATGTGTTTTGGTGGGCACGTGGAAAATTTGTTTACTCATGGAAAGGTATTTTCATTGACTAGGGAGCATTTTTGAGAGCGGGACGTATTTGAATCAACAAATGGAAAGAGACTTTGTCTTAGATGAGTTTTACCACTCATATTTTGGTGAATGTTACAACCTTTTGATGTAATGATAATGTCAAATGAATACTTGACATGTGTGTACATTTTGGCCCAAAGCCCTTTTTGCTCCTTCATTTCTATAAGAAGGAATTCAAGGCCAAATCTACGAGTTGTTGATTGATCGGAGAGAAATTTGGTGATAGGAAATACAAAGAATAGTCCTACATTTTATTTTAGGTTTTAAGTCTTTGATATGCAATTGTAATTTTCTAGAACAGTAATAGCATATGAATATAAAGATGGTGCAAGTTCAAAACCATTTATCTCCTGTGTATTCATTATATGAGCTATTAATAAGATAATCAATGGTTATTTTGTTGATCTTCATTATTTTCCTATGATGTATAGTGTTATCTTTGCTTTAATTCAAAGAATTACTTAAATTTTCTAGGCTGAAGCCATAGGTTAATGTAATTCGAGTATCAAGATTGATGAAGAAATTTTGGTCTAGAATATTAAGTTATGATGTTGTAATGTAGTAATATAGAAGCCTTATGATGCTAAGTATTAATCTGCTGTTTAATTAGATTTGTGTTCATATCGACACCCTACCCTAGATTAAGGCAGTGTCTGAGTTTTTTGTTTATGGTGTAGATTTCTCCTGTCATTCGTCAACAATACATTCAAAATTACTAATCTTGTATAATTCTTGTTGAAATGTAGTTAAAATGGAATCAATCCTACTCTATTTCTTTGTAAGAAATCAATATGCAAGTATTTTCCAAATGCTTGCACCTATTCAATTGTTAGAGCAATTTGTATGTAGAGCTATCTATTATGTACAATATATGTGATTAATTGGCACAAAGGATCATAAATTACATTGTGGGATCAAACTCCTAGGTTTACAGAGCCCAAAGTGCAAGAGGAAAACATTATTGCTTTTACTCGTTCATTAGCCAATCCCTTCAAGTTGCTCAATATTGGAAATGGCAATTCCATAGGCATCCTTGAAGATTAGCTTGGTTCTTAAATAATAACCAACATGATGAATTGATGAAGGAAATATAAGAGGAGTTTGTAGTGCGAAGTGTTGATATGTGAGGTGTGAAAGTGAAGAATGCAGTGTGAGTTTTAATACCTAAGACTATTGGAAGAAGTGAGCAGAAGTTGTCTACATTCTACAGAGGTGATTTTTTTGGTGAATTAGTGGTGGATATTTTTTGTTGCTCTAAGATGGATTTCTCATTGTAACAATCTTTTATCTTCTTCTTTCTAATCTTGTAGTGAACCCTTGTTTTCTTTTGGGTACCGAGCTTATTGTATTCGGTGTTGCAATTACTTTATATTATGAGCTAATCCTTCATGTGGTTTTTTCTTTCTTGGGTTTTCCATGTAAATATAGTGTTCTCATGTGTTTGGATGTGTTTTTATTACTATTTCTCAAGTTTACATTCTATTAATGCATGATAAGGGTTTAATTGTTGTTAAGGATTTATGAACTAATGCATTTTTTAATGTTAATGAGGGTTTTGATGTTTTAATGTACAACTGATTTACCCCCACTCTCATATGTCTTGTGTATTTAATAGAGGAAATTATTTAATTGTGCAAGTAGATAGAATTTAGGATCTAAATAAATAATTAGGATCATTTAATTAAAAGAAAAGTTTTAGGATATTTAATTAAACTTGATATTATTTATTCAAATGAGAGGATTTAGAGGTTTAAATTAAATATTTTGGATTTTTTAATCAAATAGGATGACAACTAGCATGAAAGGGATAAATTAACCAAATAGTATTGATTATCTGATTAATAGAGGAAAATAGTTAACTTAATTAAACAATTAAGATTATTTAATTAAAATAGATGAAAATGGTCAAATTAGGACAAAAGTGTTGTTAATAGAATAAATTAGATTTGTGATAATTATTAGGACCTATTTAAGTGTCTATAAAAGGTAAATTCTTTCTATCTTTATTCAATGAACTAACGATGCATTTATATAAGGAGGTATTCAATTAAGTAGTAACTATAACTACATAGCTATAACAATGGATAACCACTATCCAATTGTTTACATATTAGAAAATTTAATATAATATGGTATGCTAACATTGTCTGCAATAGATCATTGGTGTGAATGCGCCTACTATTGATGATGCTTCAAACTACATTCCCCATATTTAGTTGTACCATTGTTGTTACTATGACCATGAAGTCTACTTTAACACATAAGGAGGGAAACTCAAGGTATGTCCTAGGTATTACCTTGTTGTGAAGTGCCTTAATTTTTTTCTCAAGGATATCTTTTTTTTATATAGTTTTCCCATTTTTTTCACAAGCAAAGAAAATTTGCTATCTTCCATCTACTAGAAAGAGTATAGTTAAGAGTTGGAGAAGTAATCAAAATCTCTTAGGTTCAAATTTTGGAGATTATAATGGACATCAAAATGAGATTTCACCATTTTGTAGATACATTGC
>VDFB02193867.1:473591986-473628118 GCA_007258455.2 Sequoia sempervirens
TCTTGACCTCAAGTCTTCTTAAATAGTACTCAGAAAATTGTTTACAAATTCTTCTAATGGTTAGAAAGAAGAAATCCTCCTCTAAGAAAGAGGACTAGTGCAGCATGATTTTCCTTTCGCAAACTAAGAATGGATAGTGACCTTATAATTAAGTTTTTTTTCTTTCTAAAAATTATTTTTTGTAGCTGCAATAATAGGAAACCATCCCCTGTTTAGTTGTCATATACTAGATTGGCTTCATACTAGGATAAAGACACACAAATATGATCACTGCAACAGGACTAAGATAGATTGGCATCATACACTGAAACTGAATGTAGGATTAAGGGGTTTGGAGTTTAAGATCTATAGTGCAATACATGGTCCATGTTCATTGTTTTAGGAAGGATAAACAATTCATTAACAATTTTGAAACAGTCATTTTAAGCGACATAAGTTAGTTATGCTGCTACAACTTGGCAAGCAATGGTGTTTACGCATTGATTACCATTTGTCAATCAATCTTGCTGACCTGGGGACTACCTGCTCTTGTTGTGAGAATTCTAATAAACATTCACAGAGAATGCATAGCATATGAGAGTGAAGCTAAGGTAATAGGTGACAAAGAGAGAGTTCAATCTTTTTACTGCAGACGGAGGCAACAAAAAGATGGATTCTTGGTAAAGCATTAAGCTACATGTATTTATATTCTACTCATCCTGTATTATATTGAGAAGATATATTGCTGCTAACAACCATAAGAAATAAGCATATCTTTACGGTATTCAAAATTTTCCTTTAGCAAATTTGTCTTGCTCCCAGAGTAAGAATGCATATATAATCTGGAATCTTTCATCTCTAATACTAATTAGGTTTTAAAAATAATATAATGAAGTTTTAATAAAGTCCTTGCTCAAAAAAGAAAACCACAAATAGTACAATATAAAGATGAATAGTACAATATAAAGATGAAGATTACAAACAAACAAAACGACATGCATGCCAACAAGAAACAACATTAACAAACAAAACAAAGAGCCATCAAAGATCACCGCCACTCTAATACAACACTCAACCAAGACATTACTAAAAAGAGGGATTAATTTCTAACTTAGCTAATACCCAACCAAGACTTTATAGAAAAGAGGGATTAATTTCTAACTCAGCAACAACCTACGAATCTATCAAAAACATTCGGTTACATGTCTCCATCAGCTTCCACTTCCTGTACAAAGGATAAGCATTGCAGGGATTTGTCCATCTCAGGAAAGTGAAAGTTGTGAATGATCTCTTCATGCTATAAAGCACAGACACAAAATCCATCCTCCTATGCAGGTGAAGTGAACACACCTGTTACTTTTAGGTGAATTCTAATGTAACCCTGTGATTCTTAACAACTGTACACAAGTCAAAATGGTAGATTTTAAATTCTTGCAGTTTACTCTGTGCGGCAAGGATTTTCTTACCTAACACACAGACCTCTCCTGTAAAGGCAAGAGGCGATAGACAGCTAGAAATTGGTAGATAAAACGACTTAACATCTTCTAATAACTCATTCTATACTTAGAGATTTGATAAAAGCATATGAATAATCCAAATCCTCACCTCAGTCAACAATAACACCTCATCTTTACTGTATTCAAGTTAATGTCATGGAGAAAAAATTTCAAACAGTCCAGAATAAATTTAGTGAGCCAAAAATAGTACAAAGAAACACACCACTATTTTAAATTTTTGAATAATTTTTTTTATTAAGAGGGGTAAACGCTTTTGACCCAGATCTATGAACTGGCGAGGTCACAAACGGGGGACCTCATCCCCAATATAAATTCTCAACAAATCTGCCCCAATGGGGTTTGAACCTTGATGGTAAGAAAAACAACACAATTCAACCACTGCACCATGCCACTATTGACAATTTTTTGAATAATTTCAGTAAAATAAATTTTGAAAAATATTTTATAATTCATATTCATCAGAATACATTGGACTATCAATTATACCCCAGAGTTTTCCTCACTTCCTCCTTAGTTTTTGTCTCATATTCACTGCAGTCAAAAGAAGGTAGAGTATATTGCAGGTACAAAAATCTAACAGGGTTCTTAAGTTTCATTAACTCTTCCCTTTCACTGCTTTGCATTTTTTCCTCAACATACTTCCAAAATCCCTGCCTCATTTCATCAGAGTTGGAGTAGTTTTCCTTCCAAAAAGCCTCTTCTTGATTTCTTAAGTACTTGCATTCAATAGAGCAATACAACCTGTCATTTTCTTCCCCATGAAACCATCTTTTGCACACTTGACAACAATTAGGAAACGAGCAATTTTGCTCCCAATAAGCCTCATCTTTGTCTCCAAAATACTTGCATTCGATAGAGCAATACAGCACACCATATTTTTCCTCGTGAAATCTTTTTTTACACACTTTACAGCAAGTGGAAGAGACAGATGAAGTGGAGGGAAATGACGATGAAATAAAAAATACCATGTCACCATTCCCAGTATAAGGAAAAATTTGATGTGCATTTGATATGTGAATCTCAATGTCATCTTTTTTTATGGAATCCCGTCTCGATGTCTTTCTAACTCGTAGGACAGAGTGTGAACGATGGCTTTGACAAACACACTCTTTGCACAAAGGGCCACTCCATGGACAATCTTTGCAAAAAAATGTTAAAGGATGAAAAGTTTTAAGCTTATTACCTCTGCTGTGAACAGAACAATGTTCCTTATATTCATAAGAAATAAATGAGCTTAGCCAAGAGCCTGCCTCCATTGCAATTTACCTGTGCTCTTTTTGGAAATAGAATACAAAGTGAAATTTACAAAATAGTATGTTTAGATTTATATGGCGGGTCATGCCATTCTTTTCCTAATTTTAGGACAGAAAATAAAAAAGCAACTTCCAAAATAGAACACTTAATAAGATATGCACTCATGTTTTGTAGCCCCCTCTCCTCTGGAAATCTTGGTGACTGTGTCCTTGATAATGCTAACATCAGTAAATGTCAATGCCAACTTAAGTAAATGCCAAACATGAAAGCTGCTGTAGCTCGCAATGGACCTTTCCCAGTCAGTATAGCGGTCCAATCTGCATAAAAATAGTATGCTGAAGTATGCTTTACAGTTCGTACCCTAGCTCTTCTATTTTTATCAATGCATATTCGATTTTTATCTATGCAATTAGTTTCACTTAGTTCTTTTATATTTTTTTAGTTTGCATGGTTTCCATGCGATTTCAACTAATATTAAAATCTTAGGTAACTTAAGTTTTAATTTTAGTTAAACTTATGTAATTAAATTAATTTTTTCTTCTCTTTCTTTTTTAAAAAAAATTTATCATGCAATTATTTGAATCTATTTATATATTTATTTATTTTTACAGTAATAATGGATATATTTATGCAATTTATTTTAAAAACTTTTTATAATTAATCACCAAGCTTTTTCTTTTATGCATTTATTTATTTAAATAATATTTTTTAATTATATTATTATCAATATATAAATATAAAATAAACAATTTATTAAGAAATTAAAAAATATAATAATTTTAAATTATTATTAAATATATACAATTATATTTTAGACAGATAATTAGTATTTTTCTTTAATAATAATCATATATACATTTAAATATTTATATATACTAATAATAATACCTTTATTATATTTTTATTAATTTATATAAATATAATTTATAATTTATTACAAAATAAAATCAAGTTAATTTCAAAATTTTAAAACAAATACTTGAAGACATTCTTTTAATTTTTCACTTAATATTATTTTCACAAACATAATAAAAAACATAAGACAATAAATTATTTTCCCACTAATTTAAATTTCAAATCATAAATATACGTACTCATTACACACAACAATATCACAATCAATATCAAGACAATGCAATCTTACAATGCTAGAGAATACGACTACGTGAGTGTGTGAATGCCTAGAGATTCCATCCTACCATTCATTTATCAAGTGGCTAGGATACCCCTACCTCAACCATGTTCTCTCCTTTGACAATTACCCCGCTCATATTCTTGTACTTGGTAACACTCAATCGCACATGTTATCTCCTTTGACAATTACCCACTCATATACTTGTCCTTAGTCACTCAATCGCACATTAACATGTTAGTCCTTAAAAAGAAAATTCAAAGCGTCTACTAGATCCAATTTCATTTCTATGGATCCATATTAATCATTGACAGTTAGAGATTTGATAAAAGCATATGAATAATCCAAGCCCTCACCTTAGTTGACAATAACGCCTCATCTTTACTATATTATTATTTTAAGGGGTAAACACTTTTAACCCGAAGCTATGAACTTGTGAGGTCCCAAATAGGGGACCTCATCCCCAATTTAACATTCAACAATTACACCCTAGTGGGGTTTGAGCCTTGATGGCAAGAACAACACCACAATAACTTAATCATCATACGATGCCCCTATTGGTGCATCTTTATTATATTCAAGATAATGGTATTGAGAAAAAATTCCAAATAGTTTGCCAAAAATAGTACAAAGAAACACACTACTTTAAATTTTTGAATAATTTTAATAAAATAAATTTTGATTTTTTTATATAATTTAGGTACATCAGAGTACATTGGACTATCAAGTATACCCAGAGTTTTCCTCACTTCCTCCTTGTTTTTTGTCTCATATTCACTCCAGTCAAAAGAAGGTAGAGTATATTGCATGTACAAAAATCTAACAGGGTTCTTAAATTTCATTAATTCTCCCCTTACACTACTTAGCATATTTTCCTCAACATACTACCAAAATCCTTGCCTCATTTCATCAAAGTTGGAGTAGTTTTCCTTCCAAAAAGCTTCTTTTTGATCTCTTAAACACTTTCATTCAATAGAGCAATACATGTCATTTTCTTCCCCATGAAAGCATCTTTTGCACACTTGACAACAATTAGGAAACAAGCAATTTTGCTCCCAATAAGCCTTATCTTTGTCCCCAAAATACTTGTATTGATAGAGCAATACAACACCATATTTTTCCTCATGGATTTTTTTTTTTGCATACTTTACAACAAGTGGAAGAGAAAGATGATGAAGTGGAGGAGACGATGATGAAATAAAAAATACCATGTCACCATTCCAAATTTGAGGAAAAAATTGATGGGCATTTGATATGTGAAGCTCAATGTCATCTTTTTTGATGGAATCTCGTCTTGATGTTTTTCTCACTCATAAGATAGAGTGTGAACAATGGCTTTCACAAACACACTCTTTGCACAAAGGGCCACTCCATGGACAATCTTTGCAAAAAATGTTAAAGGATGAAATTTTTTAGTTTTAAGATTTGTTACTTCTAGATTTTGATTGTGTTTGAGTTTTTTCGTCAACGTTTCAGATCACACTCAGTGATCCATCATCAGGATGATAGAGAGCATAAGGAGATGATATCTTAAACATTATGGATTGTGGAAATCTCATAGCATTAATTTTAGTTTTATTACCTCTACTGTGAATAGAACAATGTTCCTTATATTCATAAGAAATAAATGAGCGTAGCCATGAGTCTGCCTCCATTGCAATTTAACTGTGCTCTTTTTAGAAAAAGAATACAAAGTGAAATTTACAAAATAGTACTTTTATATTTATATGGCAGGTCATGCAATTCTTTTCCTAATTTTAGTCCAGGAAATAAAAAAGCAACTTCCAAAATAAAACTCTTAATATAAAAACTACTCAATGAAATACAAAAATAGCCTATAAAATTAATTACTTATATAATCTCTTCTATATCTGCTCAAATAATTATTTGAAAACAGTTTTTAAAATAAATCATAATGATAATAAGAGTAAAGAATTAGTAATTAATCTAGAATTTGTTACAGTCTACCTAAATATTTATTTATAAATAATTTTAAAAATAGAGCAACATGATAAAAATACAAAAGAATAATTCTTAAAATAGATAAATTGGATAATAAAAGTAAAGAATTAGCATGAAGATTTCAACATTAAAAAAAAGAAGCTTGTAATATTTTTATTAATAGCTTTTAATTAAACTCCATAAAGAAAGTGAATATGACATTGTTTTTTTTTTTTTTTTTTATGGTGCACTTTTATTCAATCCAAATCGAGATACAAGGCAAAAGCCAAAGGCTCAATAAAAAGGAGAATAGCCAACAAACCAAACAACATCACTACATAGTCCTATCTTCCAATAAAACTCTCTCCAAAATCCCCAAATAATCAGAAGGTAACTCATCCCTACCACTGATATCCCAACCATCCCCATTCTCCGAGGCCCACTTCGCCAAGCAGTCAGCCACGCTATTCCATTCTCTAGGGATGTGACAGAAAGAGACAGATTCCAAGGAACTGCATACACTTAAAATCTAAATCTGTTTGACCATCGAAGCTAAATGCCAACTAACACCATCCAATCTTTGGTTGTTCAACATATCCACAACAATCTGAGAGTCAGGCTCACAGATAATCCTCCTCCAGCCAAGAGAGCAACCCTGCTCAACAACAACCTTAATAGCAAGGGCCTCCATCAGGTTATTAGAGTAATGCCCTTTGTAGACAGAGAAGTAAAAAACATCACCATCTTTACTTCTACCAATACCCCCAATACCAGAATGCCCAGGATTCCCACGAGAAGATCCATCAGTATTAATCTTCAGGACCCCATCTGGAGGAGGCATCCACTTCCCAACATGACAGACCCGTTTCTTGACACGACGAGGCATAATACCAATAGTGCAACTCCTACTATTAACACCCAGGCTCATATCCCGCACAACTGCAACATCCCCAAGATCAATACTTTTAGACATCACATTTAGCAGAAATAGTCTCCTGAAGCCTACTGATAATCTTCATCCACAGTTGACCACTATCTAATCTGGAATCACAAAAAACTCTATGGTTCCTTTCCAGCCAAAGGTTCCAAAGAATGAAAATAGGCCCAATGATCTAGGCCACCTGAAGAAAAGGAGTCTTCGCAGGAGGCCTGCCCAGGCTCTCCCAAAACTCAATAAGAGAGGAAGCATGAATGCAACCATGATGCCAAGCCTCCCACCATTTGTACCAAATCTCATGAGAAAAGGGGCAGTGAAAGAACAAATGGGAAGAACATTCTTCACTGCACAAAGAAAGAAAACAAATGGAAGGTCCCTGAAACCCCCGTTTGCGAAGATTCTCCCAAGTGAGACATTTCCTTTGGGCAACCAACCATAAAAAGAAGTTACACTTGGGCCAAGAAAAGTTGTTCCAAACCTTCCTCCACCAAGGCACCTTAGCAGGACCATGTAAATTCCTATCAAGCACAACATAGCCTTGAGCAACAATATATTTACCTTTTGGGCTAGGACTCCAAGCCAACTTGTCCCTCTCATTTAGAGAGCTGCAAAGCATGCCCTCCAAGACCTTACACAAAGCAGCACGATCCTCATCGGAACCACCCACAGGCCACTCCTGCGGATCCTTCTAGCAAGACACCTCCAGATGACCAATACGCTTAACTATTTTAAAATGCTCCACCTTAATCCAACCAGCATCAGAGAACATCTGGCAAAGAGGCAAAAGCTGAGGGAAACTAGAGAGAACGGGAGGGTGACCATCCCAAGAGTCCAGCCAAAATAGAGCATTAGAGCCATTATTATAGATCCAGAAGAGACCATTCTTAACAAGCTGAGCTCCCTTCTTAAGAGTATCCCAAATGCAAGAACCTTTGCCCAACAAAGCAATCCGTGACACATCCTGACACTCAACACCAAGAACATACTTGAAAGCAAGAATCTTGGCCCAATCCTGATCCTGGTTGTTACACCATCTCCAGTACAGCTTAGCCGCCAAAGCTGTAACCACACGAGCCACAGACCTAAGGCCGAGGCCCCCAGCATGCTTCGGCCTACAAACAAACTCCCACTTGACTAAACTCCACTTCGAGGAAAGAAGGTTATTCGACTAAAGGAATTGCTGGGAAAGAGTATCAAAATCCCTCACAAAGGAGGCATGAGGAATTTGCACACAACACCTATAAATAGGGAGAGACTGCACCACAACTTTTAGGAGAATCACTCTACTAGTAGAAGAGAGCCATCTGTAAGTCCAATGACTAACCTTACTCTGGAACTTATCCAAAATCCCCTGCCAAAAATCTCTACGCTGAGGTCCCAGAGCCAAAGGAATCCCCAGGTACGTCAGGGGAAGAGAGCCAATTTGGAATCTAAGAATCATGGCAATCCTGTTCTGAATGAGTCGAGGAGTATTAAAGAAATAAATGGAAGATTTATCATCATTAATACTCTGACCAGATGCTTTCAAGTAGATGTCTAAAGTTCTCCTGAAATTCACTACCTCACTAATTCCAGCCAAGCCCATTAGTTTAGTATCATCCACAAATTGAAGATGAGAACAGGGAGGGAGATCACTGTTCCAGCTCTAGCCGTGAATAAGACCTTGCTGCACCTGAGATTTAATAAATCTACCAAGACCTTCCGCCATGATAATTAAAAGATAAGGGGAAAGAGGGTCCCCTTGCCGAAGTCCCCGAGAAGCACTAAACCAATCTGAAGATTCCCCATTAATGAGAACAGAGAAGGAGGACGAGGTCACACAACTGAGAACCCAACTCACCCATTCCTCTTTAAAGCCAAAGGCCAAGAGGATATTCTGTAGGAACTCCCAGCTCACCCGATCATAAGCCTTAGCCAACATCGCCTTCTCCTTAGAGGAAGCCATAGAGTGAATAACCTTTGTAGCAATCATGACACCATCCAAGATTTGTCTCCCTTCCACAAAACCTCCCTGCTCAACAAAAATCAAAGCACCAAGGAGAAGTTTGAGTCTCTCAGCAATCAACTTGGTGATGATCTTGTAGACAACATTGCATAAAGCAATAGGCCTGAAATGATCCATCCGATCAGCCCCCTCCTTCTTAGGTATGAGAGCCAAAAAAGTAGAATTCAAAGACTTAAGCATTTGTTTGTTCCTAAGAGATTCCTGAACCACCTCAAGGAGATCAGACTTTATTATTTCCCAAAATTCCTGGAAGAACTCAATCAGAAACCCATTTGGGCTAGAAGCTTTGTCTTTTTTCATATTAAACAACTTTCTCCAATTCAGGTAACAAGGTTGGACACAAAAGAGCCCCGTTCATCTCATCCGAGACCAAGCAAGGAATACAATCCAAGATAGCCCTCTCCTCAAATCTAGCAGCAATATCCTCCCTAGTTAAAAGATTAGAAAAATAGTTGACAGCTTCCCTGGAAATTTCACCACAGGACGAGAGTTGAGTCCCATCACTCGAGACAAGAGTGGAAATAGAGTTCCCTTGCCTACGGGCCTTAACTGAATTATGAAAAAAAGCCGTGTTCCTGTCCCCCTCTTGAAGCCAATCAATACGAGATTTTTGCTTCCAGAAGATCTCCTCCCGAAGCTCCCACTCATCTAAGTCCTTAAGGGCCAAGGACTCAGCATTCAAAAGGTCAGAGGACAACCCATGGTCATGAATCTGACGAGTGACACTATCCAGCTTGGACTGAGCAGCAAGTTTCTGAGCATGCAGGTTCCCAAAACATTGTTTATTCCACCTCTTAAGCCTATACTTCACATGTTGAAGCCGTTTACTAAAAGTGTACATGGCCCTCCCATGGGCAGGAAGCCCTTCATACCACCCATCCAGCACAAGATCCCAAAGAGATTGATCCCATAACCACATCAATTGAAATTTGAAAGAAGGATTTTTGGTGACCCCATAGGAGGAGACACAGAGTTTGATAGGCCAGTGATCAGATGATCCCAAAGATGTGTCTTACCTGGAAGATTAGTAGGAGCATAAATATTGGAGAAAAGACATCTTTCGCCAGTTTCAAAATTGGAGGCAACCATAGAGATGGAAGACCGACTAGAAACCCACCATAAGGGGGAGACTTTCCTCGGGTTCCAGAAGCAAGCCACCCCCCTAGAACTGCCCAATGCCCCCACCCCCTGCCAGTAGCCTTGGGGCCAGATACGCAAAGCACAATTATTCAAACCATCCACTGTAAGCTTGGTTTCCTGTATAAAGACCACATTCGGAGCCTGAGACTCGATTAATCTGTGAATAGCCTTTTGTCTAGGGATGCTGTTCAACCCCCTTACATTCCATGATAAAACTATCATTTAGGGGGGTGGGAGATGTGGGAATCAATGGGTTTCACCGACCCAGACTCAACCAAAGTATCACCCATAATCTTGACCTTCTCTTGATCAGTCTTCCTTCCACTCCTTGACTGTTTATCTAGAGGCCCCTTTTTAAAATATTTTTGTTGCAAGCCTAAGGCAGGAGGAGCCTTAGCACCCTTCACAGGATCCACGAATCCCTTCATAACTTGGGGACAAGGAGCCAAACCAATAGTACCCACCGGAATCTGTGACTCTTGGAGGCCACCAATATTCTGAACTTGAGAAGGCAAGTCCAAAGCCGGCTGACAAACCTGTTGAACCCCTGACGATAAAATCAGCTCCTCCTTTGCATCCACCTCCTGAATCTCTACCTAACCCTTAACCCCAGAAGAAAGCTCAACTAGAATACCATCTTCTTGGACTACGCTATCAAGAACCTCAAACTTATTAAATGTGACATCATTCTGTCTATCCATCCAGGATCTCTTCTTGCCTTTTCCTTTATTACGGGATTTAACCGGGATAAATCCTTCCTTATCAACAGGCCCATTAGACATTGGAGCTTTCCCCTTGTCCATCCTAGGAGGTCTAGAGGCAGACAAGGGGGAAGATTTCAACCTGGGACATCTGCGGTGTAAATGACCATATTCATGACAAATTTTGCATCTGAATGGAAGGGTTTCGTAATCTAGCTGTTGGATCTAGGAGGAAGAACCCATGCAAATTTCCATAGAGTCTGGTAATGGATTATTCAAATCAACTTTGACACAAATATGAGCAAAAGAAATTACCTTACGATCTTGAGTCTGTGAAGCCGATCTAACAGGTTTCCCAAGAAGCAAAGAGATTGAGTGGAGGATATTTTCCCTCCAGAATTCCAACGGAAGCCTCGGCAAACAAACCCACACAGGCACCAGCGAAGGGATCTCTTCAGCAGAGTTGAAGCCCATATGCCAAGGCTTGATGAAGAGCCCAACGTGGTTAAAGAAATAAGGGCCACCTTCAAAAGCCCTATTCCTCTCCGACATGCTTGAAAAAATAACCAGGAAATAGTTATTAGCCGTTAAAAGAATCTCCATATCTCCTTCAGGGTTCCAAACCCGACGTGCCTAGGACTCCAACACAGGAAGAGAAAGACGAAGGCCCAAAAATTTGCAAATAAGAGCATGCTTGTACCAGTAATCAACATCCTCTGAAACCTGCTCAGGTTGAATAACCAAAACCGGTCTATCTTCTGATCTCTCCAAACATCCATTTACTTTTTAAATTCGAAATGACCCTTTTGACGAGGAGGTACCCTCCCCAGAAAGAGGAAACTCAGTCCGATCCTTGTTACTGGCATGCATCAAAGAGGATGGATCTATCATCTCCAAATCCAGGGAAGAAGCAAGACCCTGATTCTCCATGGCTAAATGAGCCCAAGCACCAATCAGAAGAGGGAAAGAGGCAAGGCAGTCGGCCCAAATGCCCAAACCGCCACGCACCCCTCATCCAAGAGACCCACGCACAAGACAACGGCTAGAAAAACACCCAGCCATAGAAAGGAGGAGATCAAACCGCTGTCCAACCCGCTCCAGACCCTTGCGAACACAGAACCCCCCCCCCCCGTGAGCACAAAACGGCCACCGATGCGCACAAAAGACAGACGGAGCAAGCTAGGGCATGCGGCTATGACATTGTTGGCAGGGAATTTTGTCAAAGAAAATCTTGATTTGGAAAGACGGCGCTGCAGTAGATAAAATATGGGCTTTTGGGTGTATTGTTTTAAGAAATTAATTATGAACAAAATTAATATTATTTTTGAAGTAATCAAAATTTATGAAATGAAGACCGTGAATGACAGACGATGATCAACAGGTGCTAAAAAATAGAGCTACTATGTCGATTTCAGAAACACTCATATTCTTTTGGATGATTACAATAGGAGCAAAGTTTTTAACACAAGTGATTATTACAATTGCATTGCCTTGATCCTTTTTAAAGCCTTTTCAAAATATCGATTTTGTGCATATCCTATGACCGTGGCATTCCATAAGATACAATTCTTTTAGGCATTCTGTCAAATAGTTTGCGGGCCTTGTGAAGTTCATACCCTGTTCCAAAGTTCTGAATTTGGCATAGGCAAGGAGGATACTGGCAAAGGTTGTCGAGTCTGACTCTACACCTGCCAATTTGCATTTGCTTCTACCTTCTAAGAATATGTTTAATCTCCCTTTATCTTATTTCAATATATAGAACTTCATGTCATCAATGGCCCATAGAACTCTTAGACACTCTGCATGGGCTAATGCACATTTCAGGCATGAGCATGCATCTCAATGTTGCATGGGTTATACACATTTTAGACACAATTATGCATCTCAAAGATGGGAGAGACATCTCTATCAAGTAGTTGACATTCTCTTATCCTAACAAAATCCTAGAAGCTCAAAAAAGCACTTACATAATCGAGTTGTTATTCATTCACACAAGATAGCAGCAACACATTCAACAGGATTTTCTTAAAAAAGAGAAAGACTATTTTTGCAAGTTTGGGAAGTATAGACTTGTAATGATAATTATCACACAGTAAAAGATAAACCTCATTTTATTTAAAAGCTATGAAATCATGGATGGTATCCTGACACTATTCCCATACATAAAATTTAAATTAATTTACAATCACCTCATCACAGGGGACAAATGAAGAGCCTTGTTGAAGGAGGTGTAAGAAGGGATTCAAGGTATTTTCTATCCATACATAGTAGACTTGTTTATGGGTTTGTGCCACTTCTATCCAATATAGTAGATATTTAATTTATCATGTTTGCATAGTTGTACTTGTACAAATAAGGATTAAAGGTGGTTGTAGATTCAACAAGTTAGAGGGGAATATCTAGAAACCTATGAATGCATATATTTTCAACAAACTAATTTGCATTTGGGTAGCACAAGCTTTTTTTTTTTGGGTATATAAGATTACTAGGCTAATACTCAACAATCATTTGGAACACTCATGTCTATGATCTATACATTTTTAGCCATTAGAGATTACAATTTAGGCTTGTAGCCTAGTAAGTGGTTCTAGTAGCAGGTAGTAAGTGATCTTTGTTTAAGCCCTTAGCCTAAAATCTCAAAATTATTTAGAAAGAAACAAATCCTTAAGTGAGACCTACTTCCAATTTGGTGTTCAACACTTTAATGGATTGCTTGTTATTGTTCTATTTGGATTACCTTTTAGTTCATAATGTTTGGGAGTGCTGTCTTGTTTGTTCATTTTGATTAGGGACTATTTGGAAAAAATCCATCTAAATGCTTACTAGATATTTCTTAGAATATGCTTTAAGGACATAAATTTGATTTTTTCATTAAAATACTATGCTTAGGGAGTATAATATTAGGATAGTATTATAGCTAAAGTACTCCAATTTTTTTTTTTTTTTTTTTTTGATGAATAGGCAGTTATCTATATTAATTTTAAGATAAAATACATATTCACAAAAAAATTTGAAAATAGTTATCCAAAGTATCTTGATTCCATTGTGGATTCATGCACCTTTTTGGTGATGTTTGAGAGCAATTACTTGGACTATATTGAATCATGGGCTTCTTAGGACAAGGGCTAAAATTTTAACCCAACCTTATTGAGGCATGCTAGTTCAAAGCTTGGTTGTGAAGAAACTATTTAGCAAGCTATAAGTGAGGTAGTGATTGGCCATGATGACTTTTTAAACCACCTTTATAAAATCACAATAGTCTCAACTTTATGAATTGGGAAGTCCCTCTTGTCCCACTTAAGAGAACTTGGGCTTCATGTCCAACAAGTGATTGCACTACTAAATACTAGTTTGTAATTATTTTACTTTAATTCCACTTCTATTGGGATTGTTATATATCTCAATTCATTGTAAATAAGTCTTTACCAAAATATTCTTATGCAAGTGCACCTTTCCTATTCTCTTTCTTTGCATGTGTGATAGGGAAAGAAAAGGAAATAAGGACAAAGGAAGCATATATGCTAAATTTATTGTAGATTTAGTTGGATATTTTACATGCAAGTCCATTAACACCTCTTTTGAAATATTATTTATTTATCACGGGACCAACTTAGTTATAAATTTTACAAATATACATTGAATTTGTATTTTGACTTCAAAGTGTTGATGTCCTTACTATTTTATGATTAATAGGTATCTCAATGGTGCTAGCTTGAGTAGTGTTGTAAGGGGATCAACTTTTTGTACTAGGATATTTCTTCTTTTGTTATTTCTCATTATTAGGGCTTTTATGGTTTATATCTAAAAAATGTTTTGGGTTTTATTTTGGGTTAAATGTGGTTGTCATAGTTTTTTGGTCATAAGATAGATATTTGGGAATATTTTTGCATGATACTTATATCTATCTTGTTCAAGTGTGTAATGTAAGAAATTGCATACCCTTGTGGTGTCCATCTCCCCTAGTGTGTTTTTTAGGTTTTGTCATGCCCTCGCCATATATCATAAACCCCCCATTGCACTTTCCAAAAAGTAATGACAATTGCTGATATGGAAGCAACGACCGAGGAGATTCTTCAAAGATTCAATGTGACTAATTAAAAAAGATATTAATGCAATGATACCCTCAACATTAAATAATTAATAATTAGTTAAGGAAACGACGAGAATAAAGGAAAACAAATTAATAAAGAAAAAATAAAGTGAAAACAAAAAGACACCCTTTGGAAAGGAGATGACTATCCCAAAGGTTGTGTCAATTCATGAGGACATGAGGATATATAAGGGAGATAAATCTCATTTGAGAAGGCATCAATTGGAGATCAATGAAGTATATTGGATGTTGGTGTAAATAAGTATTTTACTTATTACACTTTACTTAAGCTTACTTAGGGAATGCATAACATTGCAGTACGCACTTGTGACACCTAGTTATTTGCATCTTGCATCTAGGTTTGTGCATACATTGAGAGATGTGATTACGACACTTAGGGAAGTGTGTGTAGGAGAAATTTCACTCTTTGTGGTGTGACTAGTTATCACCTTTTTATCTCCACTTTTCGTGGCATGATAATTCCACTTTAGGTGGGTGATCCACCTTTCATGGAATTATCTTTTATTTATTTCTACCTATAATGCACATGATTGGGACACTTGTCTCATTCATGGCCCTTCATTGTGTCCTAGCTTGCCTTTATAAGCAAGCCTTGTACATACTTGTAATGGAACATCTTCATGCATATTGAGAATATAGTCATCATATTCTCTCATCTTCTCTCTCTCTTTTGTGCTATCTTTGATCTTTTGATCTTGTTGTTGCATTTTATAAGTTCTTACATGGTATCAGAGCGGTTGGAGGTTCTTTGCATAGCCATTGGTGGGAGATCTTAGTTCATGTGAAGGTGGTCAAGAGGAAAATATGAGGAGGAACAACATTTTGGCGCGTCTTAGACCATATCTAACCTCTAATTTGGATTCAAAAGGCTGTTTTTAGTCAAGATATCCTTTCGTTTCGTTGGAATTCGACACCGAGAGCTTTAGATCAAAAAAATTTGCCAATTTGGGTATTTTTTCAATTTTTCTATAGTTCTGCAAAAATTTAGTTGAAATTTTTTGATTTTTTTTTTTTTGAAAATTTCAATTTGTCTATTATAAAATTTTCAATATTTTTGAAAAGAAATAAAAAATGGTAAGATTTTTTTGAATTTTTATAGAAAATTAGAACCCCATTAAAAATTGTATTTGGGGTATTTGTATTTCAGATTTTGATTTTATATAAATAAAAAAAATTAAAATTTGTATTTGTTTTTTTTTTTAATTTTTCATAAATCAAAAAATCAAAAATCAAAAAGAAATATTTAAGTCTATGTATAGCAAACTAGTATGCTGCCCTGCACAGACGTAGGGTACGCTATACCTGTCGTACCTGCGTATCGTTCGGCTGCCACGCGGCCTCTATTCACTCACTAGCAGCCGAACCTCTAACAGCGGTCAACCCATCAATAAATCGGCAGCTATAACACCAAATCCGACAACCGTTCAAAGAAGATCCCAACCTCTTGCACTGCAGCTACACGACAGTATCTCCATCACCCATGTGGTGTCCAGCGGGGCCACCACTCTTCAAATCAGCGAAAGCTTTAAATCTTCAACATCGGTTTTAAAAAACCCGGGTGATGAACCTTTCCAGATTCCAACAACAGTAAAAAACAAAAATTGAGCCGACCTTTCTTCAAATCTGACGCTTTCTATTCAAATTGACCTTCATAAATACATCCAGCAGTGCTAGCATTCAATCAGAGTATTTCGATTCTGTCAGACGATTTTGGTGATTGCAATTCAGAGAATATTCTGTCAGATTCATAGCATCTTCCAATGGGCTTCAAATTCAAGCCAAGGAGTGCATTTTCTTTTGACGGGTGCAAAGTTGTCAAATTTAAGCTTGGCTCCAATAGAATATTCCTTTTGGGGTTGAGTATATTCTTTTTTGACGGGTGATGGAATGTCAATTTTAATCTCATGAAGTGTTGACATCATCATTGCGTCAACAGTTTAAATTTTCTTTCCCCCCCTCACCAATAGAGTTTTTAATTTCGCAGTTTGACTTTGGAAGGCCATATCTTGCTCATTTTAGCTCCTTTTTCTGAGCATTTTTTTTTTTTAATTGGGCTAATTTTTCATGTAATTCACAGCTGTGTGCTCGGTTTCTTATTTTCATGGACATATTTTCCATAATTTTAAGTTTTTCAACACTGTACCTGTCCAATCCTCATTTATGCAACTTCTAGGGCTTCGTTCAAGCACATATGAACTCCTTTTCATGTGCTTTTTTTTTGAAAGTGCATGATTTTTCATCTACTTTTTGAATATGCAATCAATTTGAAGTGATCTTGACTGGATTTTGTACTTTCAGCATATGGTTTTTTTGGCCTATTTGGCACTTGTATTGCATAGATATGAATTTAGGTCTTTACTTCATTGTTCTAGTCTATTATCAGCCTATTTGTGTTAAGTTGTAAATCAGAAATCATAAGTCCACTTAACCAAGTTGCAAGTGGCCTATTGTACACCCACTTAATTATAAGTTGCAAGTGGTACTTTGATTGAGTGAATTTGGGGGGGTGTCTCTTCTGTGATTGTGCTCATCTTCTCTCTTGTGCTCTTGCATTCCATCATGGGTTCATTTAAAGTTCCACTCTTAACTGCACATAATTATGCTACATGGAAAGTACATGCATGGAGTAAACTAATGGAAAAAGGTTTAATTTACGATATTAATGGAACCATAATTGCACCTTCAAATCCTAAGGTAGATCCAACTGCATATATAGATTGGATCATTAAAACTTATATGGCATTGGGTACACTTAGAAAGTTCATTTCAGATGATCTCATTTTTCATGTTGATAAATGTACTACAACCAAGGAAGCTTGGGATAAGCTTGCTACTTTGTATGACAAGGTTTATAAGGTTAAGGGATACAAGCTTGAACATGATCTCCTAAGCCTTGATCCCAAGGATTTTGATACCATTCAATATTATGCCACTAAGGAAAATGAGCTAAGAGCACAACTAAAGGATTGTGGTATTGAGAAAGAGGATGATCAATTGGTCTTCAACTTGTTGGACAAGCTTCCAGCTGAGTATGTAGCCTTTGTTTCAAGTTTTCAGACTCAACGATTAACAATTAACAACTTCACATCACCATCTTTTAAGGCTCTCACAGATATTTTGATTCTTGAGCAAAATAAGTTGATGAAAATGCGAATTCTCAAGTCTTCAACTTCAAAAGCATTGGTGGCCAATCATAGAAACAATAAGCAAGGCGAAGGGAAAGGCCAAAAGCAATCTTCACCAAAGCCACAAGGAGAGAACCAACAATCCACTCCTCCACAACAAGGCTCATCATCATTTTATTCAAAGAACAACAATTCAAGTAAGAAGGAGAAACCAACATGTGCATATTGTAAAAATTTTGGTCATGAGGAGCATCGTTGTCATGTTAAGCAAATTGGTGAGTTGAAAAACATCCTCAAGAAGAACAACATCAACTTGCCAAATGCATATTGGGAGAAGGACTCATCTCCTTCCACTTCTACTTCTAAGGGAAAAGGCACAACTCTCATGGAAACAACATCAAGCTTATCTCCTTCATCTACATCATCTCAACATGAGAAACATAAGGGGCAAGCATTTCTTGCAGTGGTAGATTCCAATTCAAATAGGTGGATCCTTGATTCAGGAGCTTCACATCATATGAATTCTTCCAAGGATATTTTCTCTTCATTTGATTCTTGTTCATCACCACCCATTTTGATGGCCAACAACACTTCTTTGGCAGTTTGTGGGAAGGGGTCTATTGACATTGAAGGTGGAGCATTTAATGATGTTCTATGTGTTCCTACTTTGTCAAGGAACATCCTTTCCATCTATCAGATTACATATAGTGGTACAAGAAAGAGTGTAGAGTTCACACTAGATTCTGTCATTGTTTAGGATTTGCATAGCAGGGCTCTTGTTGTAGTTGGGGAGGTTGATCATCGTTCTCAGTTCTACACCTTCTCATATTTTGCTCCTATTGATGATTTAGTTCACCCTAGTGTGGACACACTTGAGGAGAATGAGTATGCTTACTTGAATCTTGGAGTGCTCACTACTCTTGAGGTTCTTGAGCCTATTGTTGATATTCCATCTCCTCCATTGACTGATGTACCTGATGATACTTGTGTTCTGCCAGTTTTAGTGCCTTGTGATTTAGTGCAACAATGCATACCTTGTCTTCCAACAACAGTTTCATGGGATGACTACTTGACATACATTGGCAGCTTGTTTGTGGAATCCTACATTGCAGATTTGGGAGATATATTTGATTACTTACATCTTCTCTTGGATGAAGGTGATTCTTCTTTAGTTGTTGCGAGGGAACACTCTAACCCTCCTCTACATTATCAGTCTTTTGAGGTTGATGTGATTGTGGATGCATATGTACAACAATTGGAGGCCACTTTCTCTCTTGAGGAGACACTTGTGTCTTTGGAGTATGTTTTACCTTCATCCTTGCTCGATCTTGAGTTTTCTTTTTCAACATATGGGAGTGTTGTTGAAAAGGGTTTCTCATAGGTTCCAAGAAGTGACTACACTGCGAACTTTGCACTTGCCATTGCAGCTTCACATGGTTTGGGAAAGGCATCTTTCAACATCAACACAAGGAAATTTGAGTAGATTTCAAAGACTCCTTACATTTTGAGGGTTTTTCTTCACTTGTGGATTGGGGAGACTTCATTCATGCACCTTTGGTATTGTTTCTTCCTAAGGGGAGGGACGTTGTTCGACACTTTTGGAGCAACTTCTTCATTCCTTCTTGAGTATCTTCCATGGGTGAACATTGTATATTGAGGGAGGGCTACTTTGTTTCTCTTCTTCTCTTGTATGGGGGGATGTTTTCCTCACATGAGGTTTTGTCCTTCTCATGATGTGTTCATAGGATTTTGTATTTCATCTCTCTTTTGGGGGGTAGTTTTTTCCCACTGGGATTTTCTATCTTTACGTTGCTTGTGAGAGATTGCATTGTATTTGTACATGGGTACTTAACATGGCTCAGTTGCCGGGACCCATCTTGCATCTTATCTTGCATGGTTAGCTTCAGTCTTCATTCCCTCAATTGCACAGGGGGGGTGTTGGTGTAAATAAGTATTTTACTTATTACACTTTACTTATAGAATGTCAAGTCGAAGAGAAGTCTAAAATAGAGCAATGTGGGACTAAGAATCAACCAATGAAAAAGTGCCACTTGTCAATATGTGAATGGGTGGAGGATGTGCAAGTTTTGAATAATATGTCAATAAATGCATATATTTGAATTTTGAAATTGTTGAAATGACATGTAAGAGGGAAAGAAGGTGCATTGAATGCCACTTGGCTCAAGGCAAAATGACTTTCTAGGTGTAGTAAATGCCTTGTTGGAAGGACAAATTCCACTTGGATTTTGAATTCAAATTTGAAGAATATTTCTTTTTATGCCTTTTGAGAGAAAATAGAGCTTTTAATAAATGAATTAAATCTATTTTCTTGTGCAAGTTGCAAAAGCTAGATGATGGGACATGAGAGGAGATTAAATTAATCAAGGTTAATTAATTTAATGAGAGATTAGAATGATGTGACATATTGATTTAGATTTATAGATTGATTTAAATCAAATATGAGAAGAATATGGTTTCAAGATGAATTAAATAAAGATTTTTATTTTTTTTGAGCGTGTTGAAGAGAGATTTTGCAGATGTATTCAAATTTGTGTAAGCTACATGCTTATGTAGTTTGAAATTTTGATTTTTTTTTTATGGTTACCACAATTTTTCCATTGATGTCAAAGGGGGAGAGTTTTACAGTGAAAAATACATATTCATCTTAGGGGGGAGTTGCATTTCTGAGCTAAGATTGAAGATTCTTTTTGAAGTTTTGAAGTGGCAGTGTAATTCATGTTGGTACTGATCCGACACTTAGTCATTTTTCACTAAGTGTTGTCATCAATGCCAAAGGGGGAGATTGTTGGCAAGTGACACTACAATTTTTTTCTGGTGTTGTCATTGATGACAACCCTTGTCGGTGTTTGGATCCACATGTCATCATTTTCTCATACCAGCAGACAAATTGAAGACAAAAAAGGAAGAAAAAAGCATTCAACAGTTTTGTGTTCATCAATTCACATGTAGATTTTATATTGTTGTTTCAAGTTGTGGATCTCATGAGAGGTTGATCAATGTATGTCTTGTGTTATCCAAAAGTCTCAGTGCCTCATATAAAGTTGTGTGCAAATCTATAGATCCAGTTGGATATCTTTATGTTCATTAGTGTTTCGTGGTCAACCTAGTTGATATAACATGTTGTAGATATTTGAGGAGTGTTTACTCAAATGTTTTTGTGTTTGAGAATTTTGATTTGGGTCTGAGCTAAGTTGTTTCCGATTGTTGTGGATTCACATTGAATATTATTCATGATTTGAGTTGTTAGTTGTAAATATTTTTAAGTTTTATTGAAGTTGACATGTTGCGATTAAATTCTTAGTTGCGAATATATATAAATGATCAATTTTATCATTTTGGTGTCTAAAGAAGGTGTGTCGATGTGTGTTGTGACTATCAAAAGGGTGATTGAGTGATTATGCATAGTTTCATTTGTGCATTAAATATTTTATGATGTGAGTCAAAGAAAATCAGAGCAGAAGCGCATAATCAGTCAGAAGGACAAAAGATCGACTACTGAGCCTAACTGGAACTATAATCAAGATTTTGTAGATTCTACTCTCTTAGTTCATTCTTTTGGATCAAATCCAAGTCTTTGTAAGGCAATGCATTTTTTAATTTTGAGCAGTGATCTCTAGGTAGTGTGCCTGAATGCAAGTGCATTCGCACATTGTAATATTCCTTTTGAGTATACTCAGATCATATTATGGATTGGCCATCGACTATGGTTTTTCCCCTAACAGGGTTTCCACATAAAAATTCTTGTGGTATGGTGTTGTGGTTATTTTATTTTTGTTTGTACATATTTCTTTTGGTTGAATGTTTTAAGTGGGTTAAAGTTCAGAATAATAAATTTAATTTTTGTAGAACATTGATTCACCCCCCTCTCAGTGTTGCTTGTTTCCAACATGTTCCTTATTAGACTTACTATACAATCTATCATTCTAACAACCCCTTTTTTAAGGCTGAAAGAAATAATAACTAAAAAGGTGTATTTAACTTTAGATTCCCAAAACAATAAACATGACAAGCAGTATATATGAATGTTCTCTATATCTAATTTCACATAGATACATATCTTCACACAATGAAAGAGAAATAAAACACAACGAAAGAAACACATACTTTTTGTGTTTATATATTTCCAAGCAACATATTCCTACATATGCATCCAACACATGCAATACATATATATGCAGCTGCAAACCAAAAGCTACATCAATATATATATATATATATATATATATATCTAAATTTATATGCATATACATACACATTATTGATTGTACTCTATAAAAAACTATATTGTTTGTTGAAACCAATATTTTTTGATTTATGGTTTTCCTTTTATGGCAATGGTTTTGGATGGGTTTGTTATTGTGATTTTTTGTGATATGTAGGTTTTTCCATCTGATGTAGTGTTTCATTTTTCTTTTCTTGTGTGCACATATGTATGCATGTGAAATTGGATGTAGACAACATTCATATATACTCGACTTTATATTAAGCATAATAAGAAACATTTTCCCAAATACAATGTGTTGAAAATATTTTTGAAGTTATTTAAGGAAGAAGTTCTACAGAGATGGTGGCATCAATATTTGATATAACACTCAAAATATGGCTTATCATTCCAACAATGTTTCAATATATATCAATGTTGTTTGCAACTACTATGACATACATCCAAAAATGTACATGGCATTATTCACTATTGTTTTCCTTGCAACCATCGATACCACACACAAATAAACATAAACTATATATCATTACATTCCCACAAATTATTTTGTGTGTATATATATTTGCGTAATAGATTCCTAAAAATGTATCCAGGGTATGTAATTCCTACATATGTTCTTGTAAAACAAAATCTACACCAATATTTGCAAAAAAAATGATTGCTTTTGCAATCATTGTGCCATGCAAAAAACATAAAATAACCTCCAACCACCTTCACAAAAATTCAAGAACAAATAATTTCACTTGCACCTTCATAGAAACTTTCCCTCCTCACTCACGCCTTTGATAGAAGCTAAAGCCACAAAACCACACCCAACAATTCCTTGTTGAAAATTGTGCAGACATTCGCTATGTTTCCCGAGGTTTCAAATGGCAGGTGTTACTTACAACTATTGACACTACACGAAAACCATACAACAATAAAAATAATCACAGTAAAAAACCCATTGAAAACCTTCACCACAAAATGTGAACCATAAATGAAACTATATTGGTTTCAATAGTGACCCAGATGAAAAAAACCCACAAAAACACAACAATTCACAGTAACAATCCAACACAAAAACAAACAATATTTCCTTCCAATAATCCTAGCTACACGAAGACCATAAATGAAGCAATATACCCTAAGCTAGAGAACAACAATCAACAATGGCCTATGGAAAATAACATAAACTATTTTTAAAACTATATTGCTTTCAACAATGACCCAGATAAAAAAGCCACAAAACAAAACAATTCATAGTAATAATCTAAGACAAAAACAAACAATATTTCCTTCTAACCATCACAGCTACACAAAGACCAAAAATGAAACAATATAACCTAAGCTAGAGAACAACAATCAACAATGGCTTATGAAAAATAACAACTATTTTTGAAATACTCCAGAAAGGGTTTTCCAATATGCACCTCCTCCCACACCTCTTCCCTCTTGCTTCAAATGCACCTCTTCCCACTTTCCCAAAGAAATACAACACTCTTGGTAATGAAACTATTGATCGGAGTGATGGAAAATGTATGTCACCTATGCACAAATATGTATGTATGTCATAGTAGATGCAAACAACATTGATTCCATAAGGCATTGCTGATTGTTGTTCTCTAACTTAGGGTATATTGTTTCATTTCGATAAGAAATTGTTGAAAAGGATATACTGTTTCATTTTTGGTAAGGTACTGTAGCAAGAAGCAAACAAAATTAGATTTTTGTTGAATATAAAGAAGGAACATGGCAATGTTGACACATCAAAAAAATGGAACCATTTTTCCGTAGCACATAGGCTGCTCCCAAATGGTTAGCAAACAAAAAGGTAAAGGACACATAAATAGCTCAAATATAAATAAGTTAAATGCATCACTTCAAAGATACATGTAGAAAATGCACATATAGACATAAACACTCATGCCTTAAATAAAATACTATTAGTTTCAATAGCAACCTAGAAAATTCTTATTTTCAACATCTTTTTAGAATGGAAACAATATAGCTAAATCTATAGACCAACAGTAAAAAAAGCCTTATGGAAAACAACATAAACTCTATAACATTTACTATTGCATTGCGAATAAAATATGAAACAATATAGCCAAAGATGAAGTAATGAAATAGTTTATGCTATTTTCCTAACTCCAAAAATATTTTCAGCACATTGCCTGTGGCAATCAATGTTTCTTATTATGCTTAATATAAAGCCTATTAATGTAAGAATTCCTTTTGAGGATGAAACAAATAACAACTATCCTAGAAAAATAATAAATAGGGGAATGAGTATATATGAATTTTGTCTACATTTTATTTCACATACATACATATCTGCATAAAGGAAAACAAAAATTAAATGCAACAAAAGAAATACATACTTTTTTGTTTGTTGTATGGTTTCTATCTATTAGAAATGGTTGCAAATTAATAAAATAGTTCATGCTCTTCTCGATATAGTATTATTGCTTGTTTTTGTGTGGCCTGCGGTGACAATCTGGACTATTTTCCATAGGGCATTGGTGATTGTTGAGCTATGGCTTTAGCAATATATGTGGAAAATGCATATAGACACATACACACCCACACATACATATAAACATTCAAAATAGTGAATAGCAATTGTGGAGATATAAGAGTATGTGGAGATTGAGATAAACAAGAAGGAAACAACTATATTGATATTAAAAACTAGACATATCTATATATACATAAACGCATGACCTGAAAGATACATGTAGAAAATGCATATGGGCGATCCCACAAAACTAGTTTACAATTTTAGGGAGATTCTTATTTTTGCTGAAATCACATACTTTTAGAAAATATAATGATTTAAACCTTAAAAATTTCTATTTAAATCATTCCAATTGAAGAGGGTTTGATCAAACTACCTTAGATCAAATTCCCTTGGATAGAACCTCACTAGTTTTAAACCATACCGATAACATAGTGTCATTTACACCTATCAAAATGCTCATAAAAAACCACTTTTGATTTACCTTTTGGGAGATCAAATGAATTCATTTAAAATTTACTTTTTGTAAATATGTATTCCTTATTATAATCTTCCCAAAAAGTATAATTTTAAATAAATTTAATTTAATTATTATATTTATTTTTTATTTCTTGTGAATGTAGGCTTTTCACCAAAAATCAAGCTCTTTGTTCTACACATATGGAAAAATAGAAGATTATCAAAAAATAAATAAAAAATATGAGTGAACCAAATATTGAAGTCCTTGATTCAACAAAAAAAATAAAATTGAATTTCAATACATACAAAAAAGGTTGCGCGCTATACAGTTTAACTATGTTTGAATGTTTGAATTGTAATTGGTTTGACTTTCAAACATGATTAAGGAAAAAATATTCAATAAAACACTATCTAACCAAGTGTAGGAATTAGATATCAGAGTTACAAATATAAATTCAAAAGAATTATAATTTTATCCTTCGTGGAAAAAAATTTATGCGTTATATGGTGAACGTCACTCCTTAAAAATGTTGTTTTCTGAAAAAAACTAGTTTTCGAGGGAGACGGGAAAAGAGATGCAATCTTATTCTAAAAAACTTGAAAAAAAGATATTTATAATCTACAAAAAAAATGTCACGACACTCTAGTTTGCATCATCTTCAAATTCCTCACGGTTTGGCCGCTATAGGTGCCCGAAAGTGAAGATTTAGTTAGAAAAATGTTTCAGTGTCCAGTTTGGCCAAAAATTGTAAATGACTATTGTGGGATCACCCATATACAAACATACACACCACACATACAAATGCATTATAGACACATATGTCTACACACAACTATATCAAGATGTTGTATGCACTGAGAACATTCAATTGCATGCATATATGTTTGTGTATATGCATATGTAGATGTATACATGCATACAACCATGTCCACAAGTATATATAAGAACAACTAGAAATACAAAGGGTTTTTTCAATTTGTACCTCTTCCTGCTTGGTTCAAGTGTACCTCTTCCCGCCAGACTTCTGTTGCTTAGCCACTTGTTTTCCTCGAGTCAAAATCATGAAATTATAACCCAAGGGGTTTTGTCATTAATGTCTTAGGGTGTCATAAATGCTAGGAAAAAATGCAAAAATATGGAATTTCCCCTAGGTGCAATTCTGCAATATTACACTTAGGTAATCCCAACAAAAAATCCATGCTAATGTCTTCCCATGGTCTGTCTAGTACTGTCAATGGTGTATACATTTTTGTGTTTTGATTTCTTCCTTTTAAAACTTAAAAAATCCTACAACCTCGAACATATTTCCTGACATCCTTATACAACTGTAGCCAAAAAATATTCTCACTCACCAATGTTATGGTCTTATCAATTCCAAAATGTCTTGCTAATCCTCTAGAATGATTTTCTAGGATCAAATTCTCTCTCATTGAACTTCTAGGGATACCTAACTGATTGTTCTTCAATAACATATATTCCATGCCTCAGTGAAATCAATGCCATCCTCATACATATGCTTCATTTCTTCAAAACCTAATACTTCAATTCTCATTTTTGTTAACAATTTTTTTCTCTTGTTCAATGTATCTGCAACCTTGTTTGACTTTCCACTCCAATGGTTCAACACAAATGTGTAACTCTATAAGAACTCTACCCATCTCATATGTCTTTGCTTCAACTTCCCTTGACTATTCAAATATTGTAAGGATTGATGATCTGTATACAACACAAATTACTTAGGTAACAAGTAATGTCTCCACTTCTTCAAGGCTTGTATTATTGCATAGAATTCCTGATCATAAACTAAATATCTTCTCCTAGCATCATTAAATTTTTTACTAAAGTAAGCTACTGGTCTCCCTTCCTGACTAAACACAACTCCTATTGCACTTCCACTAGCATCACAATCTACTTGGAATACCTTACCAAAGTTTGGTAGTGCTAACACATGTTGTTCTGTCACCTTTTTCTTCAACAACTCAAAACTCTTATGTGCTCCTGATATCCAATTTAATTATTTTAGGTCACCTCTCATTGTCTATGTCATAGGTGCATAAATGCTAATAAAATTTATGATGAACTTTTGGTAAAAACTTTCTAGTCCATGAAATGATCTTACATCTTTGACATTCACAGGTGTAGGTCATTCAAATATTACTCTAACCTTCTCAGGGTCCATCTTCAATCCTTCCACATATATCATAAATCTAAAATACACAAGTTTTTCCTTCATGAAACGACACTTCTTGATGTTTATCAATAACTTATCTTCTCTTAGCCTCTAAAATACTTGTTTGATGTGCTCCAAATGTTCTTCCTTAGTCTTACTAAAAGTCAGAATATCATCCAGATAAACAATGAAAAACTTGCCCAAGAATTTCTTCAAGACTTCATTCATCAACCTCATAAATGTACTAGGTGCATTATTTAGTCCAAATGGCATGACCAACCGCTCATACAATCCCTCATTTTTCTTGAAAGCAATCTTCCATTCATCTCCCTCTTTGATCCTAATCTGATGGTATCCACTTTTTAGGTCTATCTTGGTGAAATACTTTGCTCCACTCAGACTACCATGATGTCATCCATCCTAGGAAATGAGAATCTATACTTCATGGTAATCTTATTGATAGCTCTTGAATATGTACACATCCTCCATTCTCCATATTTCTTAGGTGCAATTATAGTTAGTACTGCACATGGGCTCATACTTTCACCAATCAATCCTTTCTTCAACAGTTCCTACATCTATCTATTTAGCTTCACATTCTCTCCTAGTGTAATTTGGTGTGTAGATTTGTTTAGAAAAATAGCTCTTTGAATAAGATCTATATGATGATTGATAATCAAGATTGGTGGTAATCCATCAAACACATTCTTTGATACAAGATCTTGGTGCTCTGTCAATAGTTTAGTGACTTCCTTCTCCAGTGATTCTTCTTCTCTTTTGGTGATTATCTTTGCATCTAGGGCTCTGCACTTCCATGGAATCAAAGCAAAACATAGGTTTTCATGTCTCAATCCATCTATAAATTTCTTTCCATCTACCAAATTTATTCTAGCTATTATACATACTTCACTTTTAGGTTCATCTTCCAAAGGTGTCAACGTGATTCTCTTTCCATTAGACATTATGGTATAGGTATTCTTTCTCCCATCTTGTATAGCCTTCTTATCATACTTCTAGGGTCTACCCAACAACATATGACATACATCCATCAGCATAATATTACATAGCACCTCATCATGATATGATCCTATATGAAATTTTACTAAACATTGCTCACTTACTAGTATCTTGTGCTCATCTTGAATCAAGGCTATCCTATAAAGGCTTTGGATGTTTTATCCTTTCCAAATTCAACTTTGTCACCATTTCCTCATAAACTAGGTTATCTGTGCTACCACTGTCAATGATAACTTTGCAAAACTTACCTCCTACTTTGCATCTAGTCTGGAATAAAATTTTCCTTTGTGGTGCTTCCTTAGGTACTTATTTCTCCTTGAACAATGCTCTCCTCATGAATAATGATTCTCCCTTCTCAGGACTTCTTTTGTAATTCGGTGGCTCCACTAGTTCTTCCTCCACATATCGAATTCTTGAATGATTTTCAATCTTCTTACTTTCTTGGTGACACTCAAATGCTCTATGTCCTCCTCCACTCTTAAAATAGGTTCCTCTAAAATTTCTCGTCATATACTTTCTCAGGTTTTGCAATCTCTTTAGTAGCTCCAACTCAAGTCCACATGTACAAACTAATTCTTCAAAATTTTCACCATTCTATCCCATTTCACAATCTTCTCTTTAACTTTTCTATTTCTCTCCAATTGAACTTCCTTCCAAAATATTGTAGAATGTGCTTTCATTTTAGTCTTTGCAATGGATCTTCAATTTCTTCATATTCAAAGTATTCTTCAATGTCATTTATCTAATCAATCAATTCTTCAAGATTTAGGTTATCGATATAGGTCAAAATCTCCATTCTAGGTCATTTTCCAATTTTCAAAATAGCCTTCAACATCTTCATGTGATATGATTCTTCCTCTTCTATGGTTTCTTTAGTTAGATCTATTGCTTGAACTTCATCATCATCACTTTCATCATTAGGTCTAGGGTTTAAGCATTTTCTTCTATGTTCTTCAACAACATCCAATCTCACTTTCATTGTTCGCATCATTTCCATCATCTCATCCATGTTTCTAGCAACATTAATAGTAGTATGAATTCTCCTTGGTGACATCTCTTCCTACGATCTGGTGCAACTGCCTCAAGTCGGTGATCTGGCTACAGGTTGACAACTTTCTCAGAATTGGTGATCTATTGACAAACACAAGTAGGTTGCCTCAAGTCAATGATATGTCCACACAAAGATATTATAGAATTCCTTACTTAACTTTTCTCTCCTCTCCCAAGGCCTGCTACTTTCTCTGATACCACTTGGTGCATTCTAGGATGGAGGGTCTAGGAACAAGACTATCCAACCTTGCAGCAAGAGTAAACACAATGGAAACTAAAAGAATTGGAATAAGAATCCCACATGGATATATAGATAGTGATCAAATATTCCAAGGCAACATGCCCTGCTTCTCAACTTATAGATTACATAATGATATGGTGTTAAGCCCAAAAATAGAATGTGAACCAAAATCTCTCTATCACTATCACTACAATCACTACTTAATGCAACTACACAATGCTTATATATATATATCAATTCCCAGATCAGACAAGGTCTGCATCAACTTCAAGAGGTCCTAAAACCCTAAATTTGATGAGATGTGTGAAGGTCAGCCATAAAATATGATTCTTTTTTGATCCTTGGATAAACATGATGCAGATTGGAGAAAAGTTTTCTAGATGAATGTGCATCCTTATGAAATGGTCTCCTAATCTTTGCAAGTCACGGGATAGGTCCGCACACTTGAAAAGCCAAGACTGGTCTATGAATGCTCTCTGTCCAATTATATTTGATATTCTTTTAGTGATATCTTCATACCGAGATCTCCAAAACACTTGAATTATGCATATGATGTAGATGTTGCAATGAAGGTCATATATCTTGCTCTATGAGCTTTGATATTGCAATGCGGTATAATGCAGTATGAAATACTGAGATTGGGCCCTGACAGGTAACTACCAAAATGCAAGAAAACATGAGTTCAAATATTTTTGGTTGATGCAAGATTGCTTACACCCTGGGATGCTCCCATATCACTACACATGAACAAAAATATCTTCCTTTGGAGGATTTCTTTACTATAGCATTTTCACTCTCTCCCCCTATGGAAGATATAAAATTATGAAATTATTATTATTTCTGAGAAATTCAACATTTTGAGCTCAATTTATCCCCTATGACATCAATGAATATTTTTTAACAAGTATCTTTCCCCTTATGATATTAACCCACTATAAAATAACTTGGAATGTAGAGAAACGTGGATAATTTCTCTAAATCTACCTAACTATAATAACATTTATTTACATAATCCTTTATTCCTTTTTAGGGCTCTACATAATTTAGACACATTTTTCCTAATGAACTCCACCTGAGTTCATACTTCATTGCCTTTGAATATATATTGCAAGACCACCCGACCTTCTTGTGGTAGGGAGATCAAGCTCCCCCTCAACCTGTGCTTCCTCTTGGTTGAAGAGGAGGGAGCAACAACTGCCAATGCCTACCAGGGAAAATAAAATGTCTCCTTAGGAAGTGGATTCATGAATATATCTTTAACTTGATCCTTTCTATCAACATGTACTCAATCCTTAATTTCTTCTCTACAACTATTTCCCTCAATAAGTGATACTTGATTTCAATGTGTTTTGTTCTTTAGCGCATCACCAAATTCTTTTAAATATTTATTGCACTGGTGTTATCACAAAGAATAGTCATAGGTTCATCAAACTCAATCTTTGTTTCCTTAATTTTTATTTTATCCAAATAAATTGAGTGCATGATGTAGAGCAAAAGAGATTTCAAGAGTTCAACATCCCACAACAAGATTTGGTGTTTCTTGCTCATAGCCTTCAATGAATGCAAACTAGGCTTCAACCCTAAATGGGTCATTCATGCTTAAAATAGGTAAATAAACACTAGAAGGAATCTCAATAGAATGAAGATGATAAAAAATAAGTTTTATAAATTCAAAAGAACTTAGGGCTAGCAAACTTCAATTGTTCTCTTACCAAATTTACCCTAGGCAAAGTAAGACAACAAATTAGTTTTTTATGACATAACTTGTAGATCATACCTCAAAACCACAAAATAAAAAATATTTTGAGTACCCTTTTGAGAGTTATTGAAAATATCCAAAAATTAGGTATAGTGTTTTTGTAACACAAGGCTCAAATATAGACTCTCCTTCCTTGAAGCCTAAAAAATATGGGGGCAACAAATTGAGTATTTTGGCCATAACTTTTAGTGCAGACATGATTTCAAAAATGTAAACATATTTTTAGATACCCATTTGGGATTTATACAATATATCTCAAAATAAAGGTAGATTATGATGTACAAAACACTTAAAAATGGACTATTCTTCTGTCAATTAGATTTAAAACATAAAAAAATCTGACCTACGACATCACCAAAACACATGCTAGCCAAAACCCTAGAATCTACAATCTTGGAATAAGTAAATACACACAAAAATACTCCATCTCATAAAATTTCAATTTTTTCCATTGTGGGAATGGTTGGAAATTACATTTTGAAGTCCACTAGAAACCCTAACCAGGGTTCTAAATAGTTTTTAGTAAATCGCCTATAACTTTCTCCGAACTCAATAAAAAACCACCAAAATAGTTGAAAATGAAAGGTGATTCATTTCTCTACAAGATAAAATAATGTATCAATCATAAAAAATCCATATAGACCATACAAAATCAAAAGAACATGAAAAAAAGTGGTAAAACTCATAAGGTTATATTTATTTCTTCATTAAATTTTTTATTACATGTTCTCCAACCCTTTGTTTGACCATACAAGGAATTTTTAAACCTTTCTCAACCTTTTCCAATGGTTCACAATTGATTTTTCAAGTTTCAGATATTAACTTCCTCATTTACAACTAATGACTCTTCATATTCCTTGTTTTTGCACTTTTACAACAATGACAACATTTTTGCAAAATTGACAACTGATGCAACTTGACAATCCAACCCACTGGTCCTAAAATATACTTCAACACATTTAAAATGGTCTTCTTAGACATTATTACATATTAAGAATTTAAACAAAACAAAACATTAACTTTTTATCCCTCTTGGGCATGAGAACCTAGGTGCCACTGCACCATACTGCCAAGGGGAAGAAAAAACTCAAATCCACTTCAGTGCAGGTTTTCTCTCTCTTCCTAGTCTTTCAATTCTTCAACAACTTAAATCCTCCATCTCTAAAATTTTCCTTGGATCTTTTTTATTCTTCTTGTACCATCTCTTACTGAGCATCTTTTCAGTTTCAAAGTACCAAAATTTGAGTTTTCATTCATATGCCTCAGTACCACCGTCTATGTCTTCATTTTCATTATTCAAGTACAATATCTCAACATATTCATCATCCATAAATTCAAAAAATGCAACCATTACCTTCGTTATTTTTGTGACATTTTCTTCACCATACGGTGCATAACAATCTACATACACTGCATTCACTTCTCCCTTTTCTTTATACCCTTTTCCATCTTCATTTTTATCTACTGTATCTGTAAACACACACTCACAAATATTGTTAGAAATAACATCTTGAGTATCAAGGGACCCATTTTCTTCACATTTTTCCTCCTCCTCAGATGGCTTAGGCTTTTCCATCATCATCAAAGACTCTCCAAGGTCTAGTTCTACTGCCCTCTCTTGCCTTCTTCTCTTTAAAATAATCTTCTTGATAGACCATTTAACCTTCTTCCTTATTGGCCAATGCCAAAATTTTTCTTGACTTGCTCTCTCAAGTAACTATTGCATCTTAAGTTTCATTTTTTTTCCATTTCTTCCAAGGTGTGCCTCAAATCTATTATTTCTTGTTGCACTTTTATCTATTTTTCTTTCTCATTTTTCTTCATCTCAATTTTTTTTTCACATCAATGGCTTCTTGCTTGTTACCTCCATACTCTGCAAGTATCCACAAACAAATATTCTCAACATTTTCATTCTTCTTTCTCAAGCAAGTCTCTTTTACCTTCCTTCTTGTCTTCATGATATCTCACCTAGGTTTTTTCTTTCTTCACTACCCATTCTTTTGACATCCAGGTTCTTGCTTCAACCTATAAAAAGACAAAACACAAAATCCAAAATTATTATTTGACACCTTTTATGCTTTGATACAAATTTGACGCAAAATAGGGGGATTTCAAAATTTCAATATCTCACAACAAGATTTGGTGTTTCTTGCTCATAAACTTCAATGAATGCAAACTGGGTTTCAACCCTAAATGGGTCATTCATGCTTCATATAGGTAATAAACACCAGGAAGAATCTCAATGGAATGAGGATGATAAACAATAAGTTTTATAAATGTACAAGAACTTAGGGATACAAAACTTCAATTGTTCTCTTGCCAAATTTACCTTAGGCCAAGTAGGACAACAAATTGATTTTTTTGACATAATTTGTAGAAAAAACTTCAAACCAGCAATATAAAAACTATTTTGAGTACCCTTTTGGGACATTTTTAACATATAAAAAAATTAGGTATGGTTATTTTGTAACACAAGACTCAAACTTAGACTGTCCTTCCTTGAAGCCTAAAAAACATGTGGGTAGCAAATCAAGCTTTTTGGACATAATTTTTTATTGTAGACATGATTTAAAAAGTGTAAACATAGTTTTAGATACCCATTTGGTATGTATAGAACATATATCAAAATGAAGGTAGGTTATTTGTAAGAAACCCTTAAAAAATGGACTGTTATTCTACCAATTAGATCCAAAACATAAGAAATCCAACCTATGGCATCACCAAAAAATGTGCCAACCAAAAAATTAGAACCTCCAATCTTGCAATACATAAATGCACACAAAAATAATCCATCTCACAAAATTTTATATTTTTCCATCGTGGGAATGGTGAGAAATTACATTTTGATGTCCACTAGAAACCCTAACCAGGGTTCTGAACAATTTTTAGTAAATTGCCTATAACTTTCTCCAAACTAAATGAAAAGACAACAAACAAGTTAAAAATGAAATATGATTCATTCCTCTACAAGATAAAATCATATTCAGGTCACAAAAATTCTATACAGACTATACAAAATCAAGAGAACATGAAAAAACATGGTAAAATTCAGAAAATTGTGTTTATTTCATCAAAATTTTCATTACATGTTCTCCAACCCTTTATTCGACCATACAAGGAATTTTTAAACATTTCCCAACATTTTCCAATGGTTCACAACTAATTTTTCAAGTTCCAACTATTCAACTTCTTTATTTACAACCGACGACTCTTCATATTCCCTATTTTTGCACTTTTACAACAATGACTACATTTTTGCAAAATTGACAACTTATGCAACTTGACACTCCAACCCACTTAGAAACCTAAAATAGACTCCAAAAAATTTAAAATGGTCTTCTTAAACCTTATTACATATTAATAACTTAAACAAAACAAAACATTAACTTTTTACCCCTCTTGGGTATGAGAACCTAGGTGCCCCTGCACCAATGCAACATGATGTTACATCAATATATTTTCCTTTCATTGTAGATAAATAAACTAATTCCTATTTCTTGCTCAATCAAGACACCAAATATCACAATGAAAGAATGCTCCACCACTTGTGCTCTTCCAGTCATCAACACAACCTACCCAATTTGTATCTGTGTATATAGTTAGAGTGAAGTTTTCACTCTTTAGATACCACGGTCTAAAATATTCAGTAGCCTTCAAATATGCAAATATCATCTTTATTGCTTTAACATGAGTCTCATTAGGTGCTACCTAAAATATAGCAACCATTCTAACTATCTGCATAATATCCAGTCTAGATATTGTTACAACAAACTATCAATCATAGATCTATACAAATTCTTATCTGCCAGAGAAAAATCATCATATTTAATTAACTTGCATCTAGTAACCATAGGTGTTGCAACTAGTTTTCAATCTTCCTTCCCAAACTTTCTTAACATCTCTTTGATATACATAATGGAAAAATAACATCATTGTTGGTGTGAATATGGTATTTTACATATCTAGGCCACTAGTAGGTCCTAAGAATCCTTCAAGAAGTATTAGTTTTCATTTAGATCTTATATTATATTTTAGCATTTGATTCTTGAGTCCTAGTTCATTTAATATTAGTTGATTAATTGTCTCATGTTATAGGATTAAGACACATGCCATGATCTTGTCTAATCCTGTCCCTCACCTTGTCCATTAAGAAAGATTCTTGTACAATTGTAATAAATCATATAAAAAAAGCTATTATCTTACCATACTCTCTTGTGAAACGTTATCTTTTGTTTTATAGGTGATTATGAGGTGTGAGCTAAGTTTCCACTTCTACATAGTATTAGAGTTTTAGATATGAAAACTCCTTAGATATGAGGGTAAATTTGTGCACAAGCTATTGCTAGATTGAATATCTTTGTGAACCTAGTCAAGTTGAGTATGCTCTTCTCTTGCATCATATGGTGACATGGAGAATTAAAAATCTTGAAAAAACCACTAGATTTAGGGGTTTCCTCTTTGTGGGTTTCTCTTGTAGGTTGATTTTGAAGCCTGTTGATACAAATTTGAACTCACCATTGTGTACAATAAGTTTAAGACATTCAATTTTGTTTCTTGTTTTGTCTAAATTGGATTTGTGAGGCTAGATATACAAGGGGTTGAAGTTGAGAGGTGGTTTCCAAATCTGGGAGGCAAATAATATTCTAGAGAATTTTTGGCCACAATAGGCCCTTTCATCACACTTAGAAGGCCAAAAAATATGAAAATCGACTATCAAATCATAAAAATTGGAGACTTTTTCCCCAAGTCCTTAGAGGTTTTTTTCAACCCTCTATCGCCATTTTGTTTGTATAGTCGTATGGTCATCCATACTATATGAACACATATATACATCAACCAATTTAGTGTGT
>VDFB02193867.1:473628218-473664358 GCA_007258455.2 Sequoia sempervirens
CATATATATATATATATATATATATCTTCTTTTGTCCTTTTTGTTGTTTTTCTTTTCCTATTTATTTCGTCTTGGTATCTAGTCTCTTCTTTTTTATTTCTCTTCATTTCTTTGCATTTTTCTTCTTTTATATTTGTATCTTTTTCTTCTTCATTCACTTTGTATTTGTACTTCCTTTTAGCTCTTGTGGTTTTCTTCCCCTTTTTCATTTTTTTTATTTTCTTTGATCTTTTTAGTTTTGGTTTTCTCTTCAAGTTTTGAGGCTGCTTTATTTTTATTATTTATATGTGTTTGTGTATGTGTGTGTGTGTATAGGTGTATTCTAGGTGTGTGTTTCTTTTTCTTTCTTGTCTTGTTTCCCTTCTCTTTCTTTATTTTTATTTTAAATTTGTTTTATTTTTCTTCAAGTTAGAGGTTTCTTGATTATGCACTTATTGTTTTTCCTTTCTTTTTTCAAGTGGAGTTTTCTTTTTCATTATTCTATCTATTGTTTATTTCCTTCCTTATCTCTATTCTTTTCCTCATTTCGCATGTAACCTTTCCTCCCCCCTCCTCTCTACCTTTTATCTTGTCTAAGTCTACAATTATCCATTTCTTCTCCTCTTTCTCTTTCTCTCTCTCTCTCTCATCTTGATGATGGATCACAAAGTATGATCCAAAAGTTTGATGCAAAAACTTGTGACACAATCAAATCCAGAAGCTATACAGAAAAGGTATTTATCAAAAAATCCCGTGAATTTGTAAAAATGGCCACTCCATTGGTAGTTGAAGTCAAGGATAGAACCCATCCGAAGTTCAAGTGGCATCCTTTTAAGTCTATTGAGACTGAGCCCCTAGGTGTGTTTTTGTTTGTACCGTATGATGTATTCCATATTGAAGACATTAGGGCTTACATTCATGCTAATATTGAAGAGTTAGGGAGCTCACTAATGCTGAATTTGTACTCCAACCATATAATTGGAGAGGACTTCACTATTAAGCCAAAATACAAAACCCTAGAAGAGAAGTTCACATAGTTTGTGAAATTCCCCATATTTGAGGAAAGTGAATGGGTGCGATATATTTTCAGCCAAGTTTATGTGGTTGAATATACCTTTTAAGATTATGAAAGAGGCTATAAGCATTGTCACAGGTAGAAATTACTCCAGTGGACTGCCAATCTTGAAATCTATAAAGAATTTGACAATTACTGATGCAATAGGTGCAAAATTTGATAGAAGGGCAATGAAAATCAAAAGAGAGGTTTGGAACCTATGTTGAAGAAGCCTAAGCTTGTCAGAAGAGTAAGAAAAGAAGTGGAAGTCATTGCATAAAGGATGGATATATCTACAAAAGCATTGAAAGAAGCCAGAAGGGTGAGAGATGAAGATACAATAGGAAAAGAGCCAACAAGAACTAAATCTGCTAGTCTGGCATCATCCTCTACTCATACTAAATCAACAAGGATTTCTCCATCCCTATCTGCTCTTGCAGCCAAGCCAGTTCTTGTGCAAACTCAAGACAAGGCTTCTGGTAAGAGGAAGAAGAACAAGAGCACAAGAACCTATGAAGTCTTAGAAGATGAGGAGATTGAGTCAGATAAAGGTGTGAAAGAAATAAAGGCTACCGACACTTAGGCTACAAAGGTAACCAAGAGAAAATATTTCATTGAAGAAGAAAAGGCAAAAATTGACAAACCAAGTATGGTAGTTGAAGAAATTGAGAATGTTGTTGTCAAGGATTGAAACCTCAAGCCCCTCTGCAAATGGTATGAATTTTTTGATGAATTAGGACAAATAATTCTTGAGGAGGAAACAATAAAACATTTGAATATTTACAATAAAGTTCTTATTGAAATTATGTCTGGTTTACCTAAGAGTCTGTATGAGGTTTTGGAGATGAGAAGAGTACATTCTAGGACATAAAAAGAGCATATGAGAAAGAGAATTCTTGTAGACTTATGTCTAGAAATTTCTATTGAGGAGATGAAGTCACTCCTGAACAAAGGCAAGAAGGAATTTAAAAGCAAAACAAGGGTGAACAAACTTATGATCGGTGAAACTAATGTTGTTGCTAATGAAACTGAGAAAACCCTAGAAGCGTTTATGTCAAAGAACAAGATCAATGTTGAGGAAGTGAATGTTGAAGATGTTGTATCTGATTCAGTAAATGAGGAGGTGAATATAGATACTAAGGATATTCATATTCCTCCTAATGTGGATAATACAAAAGTGCCTATGGAGACTAAAGCACCTAAGGTTATATTAGCTAAAGGAAAAGAGATTCCAAATGAAGAAGGTGAAGCTCCTAAAGGAAATCAAGAAACAATTACTGAAGAACTAGAAGTTGAAGAAGAAAATTTTCAAGTTAAGGAAATTCTAGTGGAAGCAAGAGAGATTACCAAGGTAGTGAAGAAATTTATGGTGGAATAACAGGAAAAATTTGATCCTGAATTGGTTGAAGGCCCAATCAATCTATCCACCTTGTCCCCAATTTATAAAATGAAAGTTGCATCTTTTGGACAAGCAAAAGCCAAAGAAGAATTGCTGAAACCCCACATTGAGGATAATGAAATTTTGGGTCTTGCATCTGGAGTTTTGGAGAAAATTATGCCAACTCATGTTAAGGATCCATCCAGATCCTCTTCTGATGAACAAAAGAAGCTCATAAATTCTGTAAGTACTCATTTCGAGTCTCTTGAAAAATCAGCCATGGTTAAAGTGCAGAAGGAGTTTGATGGAAAAAGATTTAGTATTTTGAAATAAATGATTGCAAATGATAAAACTCTGTTAGCCACCTATATGAAGAATATTCAAGGTTCTCTATCTAAAGGTGGAAAGGCCTATAAGTCATGTTTAGTTTTTTCTATGTTTACTAAAGTCAATGAGAAGAAGGTGAAGGATCTTGAAAAATAATTGGCTACCATTTTTTATGCTTTTGATCCATTAGTTGGTGATGTTGGTAAGCAAAAAGGTCAAGTAATATCTCTACTTGATAAAATAAGGACCTTGAAGCATGAAAATGATAGGATTTTAGGAAGAGCATGTGAGCTCAAGGAATAATTGGTCCAAAGATTGAAATAATGGTGAGTGCATTAAAGGAAGCCAAAGATGATATAGCAGTTAGTGACCTAACGAATCTTGAGTCTGCAGAAACACAATCTTATTTAGTTTTTGGTCACATAACAATTTTGGAGAGTCTCCAAAGGGTTTGGGACACAAATTTAAGTGTGTTGAAGAGAGATTTT
Source organism: Sequoia sempervirens (assembly GCA_007258455.2). Taxonomy (NCBI): domain Eukaryota; kingdom Viridiplantae; phylum Streptophyta; class Pinopsida; order Cupressales; family Cupressaceae; genus Sequoia; species Sequoia sempervirens. The sequence goes on from VDFB02193867.1 coordinate 473,631,445, forward strand.
GCAGATGTATTCAAATTTGTGTAAGCTACAAGATCATGCTTATGTAGTTTGAAATTTTGATTTTTTTTTATGGTTACCACAATTTTTCCATTGATGTCAAAGGGGGAGAGTTTTACAGTGAAAAATGCATATTCATCTTAGGGGGAGTTGCATTTCTGAGCTGAGATTGAAGATTCTTTTTGAAGTTTTGAAGTGGCAGTGTAATTCATGTTGGTACTGATCCGACACTTAGTCATTTTTCACTAAGTGTTGTCATCAATGCCAAAGGGGGAGATTGTTGGTAATTGACACTACAAATTTTTTCTGGTGTTTTCATTGACAACCCTTTTCGGTGATTGGATCCACACGTCATCATTTTCTCATACCAGCAGACAGATTCAAGACAAAAAAGGAAGAACAAAGCATTCGACAGTTTTGTGTTCATCAATTCACTAGTAGACTTTCTATTGTTGTTTCGAGTTGTGGATTTCATGGGAGGTTGATCAATGTATGTCTTGTGTTATCCAAAAATCTCAGTGCCTCATTTAAAGTTGTGTGCAAATCTATAGATCCGGTTGGATATCTTAATGTTCATCAGTGTTTCGTGGTCAACCTAGTTGATATAACATGTTGTGGATATTTGAAGAGTGTTTACTCAAATGTTTTTGTGTTTGAGAATTTTGATTTGGGTCTGAGCTAAGTTGTTTCCGACTATTGTGGATGTACATTGAATATTATTCATGATTTGAGTTGCCAGTTGTAAATATTTTTAAGTTTTATTGAAGTTAATATGTTCCGATTAAATTCTTAGTCACGAATATATATAAATGATAAATTTTATCATTTTGGTGTGTGAAGAAGGTGTGTCGATGTGTGTTGTGACTATCAAAATGGTGATTGAGTGATTATGCATAGTTTCACTTGTGCATTAAATATTTTGTGATGTGAGTCAAAGAAAATCAGAGCAGAAGCGCATAATCAATCAGAAGGATAAAAGATCGACTACTAAGCCTAACCAGAACTATAATCAAGCATTTGTAGATGCTACTCTATTAGTTCATTCTTTTGGATCTAATCCAAGTCTTTGTAAGGCAGTGCACCTTTTTATTTTGAGCAGTGATCTCTAGGTAGTGTGCCTGAATGCAAGTGCATTCGCACATTGTAATCTTCCTTCTAAGTATACTCAGATCATATTGTGGATTGGCCATCGACTATGGTTTTTCCCCTAATAGGGTTTCCACATAAAAATCCTTGTGGTATGGTGTTGTGGTTATTTTCTTTTTGTTTGTGCATATTTCTTTTGGTTAAATGTTTTAAGTGGGTTAAAGTTCAGAATAATAAATTTAATTTTTGTAGAACATTGATTCACCCTCCTCTTAGTGTTGCTTATTTCCAACATGTTCCTTATTAGAATTACTATACAATCTATCATTCTAACAACTCCTTTTTTGAGGCTGAAAGAAATAATTAACTAAAAAGGTGTATTTAACTTTAGATTCCCAAAACAATAAACATGACAAGTAGTATATATGAATGCTCTCTATATCTAATTTCACATAGATACATATCTTCACACAATGAAAGAGAAATAAAAAACAACAAAAGAAGCCCATACTTTTTGTGTTTATATATTTCCAAGCAACATATTCCTACATATGCATCCAACACATGCAATACATATATATGCAGCTGCAAACCAAAAGCTACATCGATATATATATATATCTAAATTTATATGCACATATACACACACACACACACACACACATATATACACATTATTGATTGTACTCTACAAAAGACTATATTGTTTGTTGAAACCAATATTTTTTGATTTATGGTTGTCCTTTTATGGCGATGGTTTTGGATGGGTTTGTTATTGTGAATTTTTGTGATTTGCAGGTTTTTCCATCTGATGTAGTGTTTCATTTTTCTTTTCTTGTGTGCACATATGTATGGATGTGAAATTGGATGTAGACAACATTCATATATACTCGACTTTATATTAAGCATAATAAGAAACATTTTCCCAAATGCAATGTGTTGAAAAGATTTTTGAAGTTATTTAAGGAAGAAGTTCTACAGAGATGGTGGCATCAATATTTGATATAACACTCAAAATATGGCTTATCATTCTAACAATGTTTCAATATGTATCAATGTTGTTTGCAGCTGCTATGACATACATCCAAATATGTACATGGCATTATTCATTAGTGTTTTCCTTGCAGCCATCGATACCACACACAAATAAACATAAACTGCATATCATTACATTCCCACAAATTATTTTTTGTGTATATATATTTGCGTAATAGATTCCTAAAAATGTATCTAGGGCATGTAATTCCTACGTATGTTCTTGTAAAGCAAAATCTACACCAATATTTGCAAAAAAAAATGATTGCTTTTATAATCATTGTGCCATGCAAAAAACATAAAATAACCTCCAACCACCTTCACAAAAATTCAAGAACAAATAATTTCACTTGCACCTTCATAGAAATATTCCCACCTCACTGACACCTTTGATAGAAGCTAAAGCCACAAAACCACATCCAACAATTCCTTGTTGAAAATTGTGCAGACATTCGCTATGTTTCTCAAGGTTTCAAATGGCAGGTGTTACTTACAACCATTGCCACTACACGAAAACCATACAACAATAAAAAAATCACAGTAAAAAACCCATTGAAAACCTTCACCACAAAATGTGAACCATAGATGAAACTATATTGGTTTCAACAGTGACCCAGATGAAAAAAACCCACAAAAACACAACAATTCATAGTAACAATCCAACACAAAAACAAACAATATTTCCTTCCAACCATCCTAGCTACACGAAGACCATAAATGAAGCAATATACCCTAAGCTAGAGAAAAACAATAAAAAATGGCCTATGGAAAATAACATAAACTATTTTTAAAACTATATTGCTTTCAACAGTGACCTAGATGAAAAAACCCACAAAACAAAACAATTCATAGTAATAATCTAAGACAAAAACAAACAATATTGCCTTCTAACCATTACAGCTACACAGAGACCAAAAATGATACAATATACCCTAAGCTAGAGAACAACAATCAACAATGGCCTATGAAAAATAACAACTATTTTTGAAATACTCCAGAAAGGGTTTTTCAATATGCACCTCCTCCCACACCTCTTCCCTCTTGCTTCAAATGCACCTCTTCCAAAAGAAATACAACAATCTTGGTAATGAAACTATTGATTGGAGTGATGGAAAATGTATGTCCCCTATGCACAAATATGAATGTATGTCATAGTAGATGCAAACAACATTGATTCCATAAGGCATTGCTGATTGTTTTTCTCTAACTTAGGGTATATTGTTTCATTTCGATAAGAAATTGTTGAAAAGGCTATACTGTTTCATTTTTGGTAAGGTACTGTAGCAAGAAGCAAACAAAATTAGATTTTTGTTGAGTATAAAGAAGAAGGAACATGGTAATGTTGACACATCCAAAAAATGGAACCATTTTTCCGTAGCACATAGGCTACTTCCAAATGGTTAGCAAACAAAAAGGTAAAGGACACATAAATAGCTCAAATATAAATAAGTTAAATGCATCACCTCAAAGATACATGTAGAAAGTGCACATATAGACATAAACACTCATGCCTTAAATAAAATACTATTAGTTTCAATAGCAACCTAGAAAATTCTTATTTTCAACATCTTTTCAGAATGGAAACAATATAGCTAAATCTATAGACCAACAGTAAAAAAATCCTTATGGAAAACAACATAAACTCTATAACATTTACTATTGCATTGCGAATAAAATATGAAACAATATAGCCAAAGATGAAGTATTGAAATAGTTTATGCTATTTTCCTAACTCCAAAAATATTTTCAGCACATTGTATGTGGCAATCAATGTTTCTTATTATGCTTAATATAAAGCCTATTAATGTAAGAATTCCTTTTGAGGATGAAACAAATAACAACTATCCTAGAAAAATAATAAATAGGTGAATGAGTATATATGAATTTTGTCTACATCTTATTTCACATACATACATATCTGCACAAAGGAAAACAAAAATTAAATGCAACAAAAGAAAGACATACTTTTTTGTTTGTTGTATGGTTTCTATCTATTGGAAATGCTTGCAAATTAATAAAATAGTTCATGCTCTTCTTGATATGGTATTATTGCTTGTTTTTGTGTGGCCTGCGGTGACAATCTGGACTATTTTACATAGGGCATCATTGGTGATTGTTGAGCTATGGCTTTAGCAATACGTGTGGAAAATGCATATAGACACATACACACCCACACACACATATAAACATTCAAAATAGTGAATAGAAATTGTGGAGATATAAGAGTATGTGGAAATTGAGATAAAAAAGAAGGAAACAACTATATTGATATTAAAAATTGGACATATCTATATATACATAAATGCATGACCTGAAAGATACATGTAGAAAATGCATATGGGTGATCCCACAAAACTGGTTTACAATTTTAGGGAGATTCTGATTTTTGCTGAAATCACACTTTTAGAAAATATAATGATTTAAACCTTAAAAATTTCCATTTAAATCATTCCAATTGAAGAGGGTTTGATCAAACTACCTTAGATCAAACCCCCTTGGATAGAACCTCACTAGTTTTAAACCATATCGATAACAGAGTGTCCTTTACACCTATCAAAATGCTCATAAAAAACCACTTTTGATTTACCTTTTGGGAGATCAAATGAATTCATTTAAAATTTATTTTTTGTAAATATGTATTCCTTATTATTATCTTCCCAAAAAGTATAATTTTAAATAAATTTAATTTAATTATTATATTTATTTTTTATTTCTTGTGAATGTAGGTTTTTCACCAAAAATCAAGCTCTTTGTTCTACACATATGGAAAAATAGAAGATTATCAAAAAATAAATAAAAAATATGAGTGAACCAAATATTGAAGTCCTTGATTCAAAAAAAAAAAATTGAATTTCAATACATACAAAAAAGGTTGGGCGCTATACGATCTACCTATGTTTGAATGTCTGAATTGTAATTGGTTTGACTTTGAAACATGATTAAGGAAAGAATATTCAATAAAACACTATCTAACCAAGTGTAAGAATTAGATATCAGAGTTACAAATATAAATTCAAAAGAATTATAATTTTATCCTTCGTGGAAAAAAAGTTATGCGTTATATGGTGAGCGTCACTCCTTAAAAATGTTGTTTTATGAAAAAAATAAGTTTTCGAGGGAGACGAAAAAAGAGATGCAATCTTATTCTAAATTTTTGAAAAAAATATATTTATAATCTACAAAAAAAATGTCATGACACTCTAGTTTGCATCATCTTCAAATTCCTCACGGTTTGGCCGCTATAGGTGCCCAAAAGTGAAGATTTAGTTAGAAAAAATGTTTCAGTGTCCAGTTTGGCCAAAAATTGTAAACGACTATTGTGGGATCACCTTTATACAAACATACACACCACACATACAAATGCATTATAGACACATATGTCTACACACAACTATATCAAGATGTTGTATGCACTGAGAACATTCAATTGCATGCATATATGTTTGTATATATGCATATGTAGATGTATACATGCATACAACCATGTCCACAAGTATATATAAGAACAACTAGAAATACAAAGGGTTTTTTCAATTTGTACCTCTTCCTACCAGACTTCTGTTGCTTAGCCACTTGTTCTCCTGAAGTTAAAATCATGAAATTATAACCCAAGGGGTTTTGTCATTAATGTCTTAGGGTGTCAAATGCTAGGAAAAAATGCGAAAATATGGAATTTCCCCTAGGTGCAATTCTGCAATATTACACTTAGGTAATCCCAACAAAAAATCCATGCTAATGTCTTTCCATGGTCTCTCTAGTACTGTCAATGGTGTATACATTTCTGTGTTTTGATTGCTTCCTTTTGCAACTTAACAAATCCTACAACCTTGAACATATTTCCTGACATCCTTATACAACTGTAGCCAAAAAATGTTCTCACTCACCAATGTTATGGTCTTATCAATTCCAAAATGTCTTGCTAATCCTCCAGAATGATTTTCTAGGATCAAATTCTCTCTCATTGAACTTCTAGGGATACCTACCTGATTGTTCTTCAATAACATATATTCCATGCCTCAGTGAAATCAATGCCATCCTCATACATATGCTTCATTTCTTCAAAACCTAATACTTCAATTCTCATTTCTGCCAACAATTTTTTTCTCCTGTTCAATGTATCTACAACCTTGTTTGACTTTCCACTCTAGTGGTTCAACACAAATGTGTAACTCTACAAGAACTCTACCCATCTCATATGTCTTTGCTTCAACCTCCCTTGACTATTCAAATATTGTAAGAATTGATGATCTGTATGCAACACAAATTACTTAGGTAACAAGTAATGTCTCCACTTCTTCAAGGCTTGTATTGTGGCATAGAATTCTTGATCATAAACTGAATATCTTCTCCTAGCATCATTAATTTTTTTACTAAAGTAAGCTACTGGTCTCCCTTCCTGATTGAACACAACTCCTATTGCACTTCCACTAGCATCACAATCTACTTGGAATACCTTACCAAAGTCTGGTAGTGCTAATACATGTTGTTCTGTCACCTTTTTCTTCAACAACTCAAAACTCTTATGTGCTCCTGATATCCACTTTAATTATTTTAGGTCACCCCTCATTGTCTATGTCATAGGTGCATAAATGCTAATAAAATTTATGATGAACTTTTGGTAAAAACTTGCTAGTCCATGAAATGATCTTACATCTTTGACATTCATAGGTGTAGGTCATTCAAATATTACTCTAACCTTCTCAGGGTCCATCTTCAATCCTTCCACATATATCAAAAATACAAAATACACAAGTTTTTCCTTCATGAAACTACACTTCTTGATGTTTATCAACAACTTATCTTCTCTTAGCCTCTAAAATACTTGTCTGATGTGCTCCAAATTTTCTTCCTTAGTCTTACTAAAATTCAGAATATCATCCAGATAAACAATGAAAAACTTGCCCAAGAATTTCTTCAAGACTTCATTCATCAACCTCATAAATGTACTAGGTGCATTAGTTAGTCCAAATGGCATGAACAACTGCTCATATAATCCCTCATTTTTCTTGAAAACAATCTTCCATTCATCTCCCTCTTTGATCCTGATATGATGGTATCCACTTTTTAGGTCTATCTTGGTCAAATACTTTGCTCCAATCAGACTACCATGATGTCATCCATCCTAGGAAATGAGAATCTACACTTCATGGTAATCTTATTGATAGCTCTTGAATATGTACACATCCTCCATTCTCCATCTTTCTTAGGTGCAATTATAGTCGGTACTGCACATGGGCTCATACTTTAACTGATCAATCCTTTCTTCAGTAGTTCTTACATCTATTTGTTTAGCTTCACATTCTCTCTCAGTGTAATTTGGTATGTAGATTTGTTTGGAAAACTAGCTCTTGGAATAAGATCTATATGATGACTGATACTCAAGATTGGTGGTAATCCATCAAACACATTCTCTGATACAAGATCTTGGTGCTCTATCAATAGTTTAGCGACTTCCTTCTCCAGTGATTCTTCTTCTCTTGTGGTGATTATCTTTGCATCTAGGGCTCTACACTTCCATGGAATCAAAGCAAAAAATAGGTTTTCATGTCTCAATCCATCTATAAATTTTCTTCCATCTACCAAATTTATTCTAGCTATTACACATACTTCACTTTTAGGTTCATCTTCCAAAGGTGTCAACGTGAATCTCTTTCCATTAGACATTATGGTATAGGTATTCTTTCTCCCATCTTGTATATCCTTCTTATCATACTTCTAGGGTCTACCCAACAACATATGACATACATCCATCAACATAATATTACATAGCACCTCATCATGATATGATCCTATATGAAATTTTACTAAACATTGCTCACTTACTAGTATCTTGTGCTCATCTTGAATCAAGGCTATCCTATAAGGCTTTGGATGTTTTCTCCTTTCCAAATTCAACTTTTTCACCATTTCCTCATAAAATAGGTTATCTATGCTACCACTATCAATGATAACTTTGCAAAACTTACCTCGTACTTTGCATCTAATCCAGAATAAAATTTTCCTTTGTGGTGCTTCCTTAGGTACTTATTTCTCCTTGAACAATGCTCTCCTCATGAATAATGATTCTTCCTTCTCAGGACTTCTTTTGTAACTTGGTGGCTCCACTGGTTCTTGCTCCACATATCCAATTCTTGAATGATTTTCAATCTTCTTACTTTCTTGGTGACACTCAAATGCTGTATGTCCTTCTCCTCCACACTTAAAATAGGTTCCTCTAAAATTTCTCATCATATACTTTCTCAGGTTTTGCAATCTCTTTAGTAGCTCCAACTCAAGTCCGTGGGCACAAACTAATTCTTCAATTTTTTCACCATTCTATCCCATTTCACAATCTTCTCTTTAACTTTTCTATTTCTCTCCAATTGAACTTCCTTCCAAAATATTGTAGAATGTGCTTTCATTTTAGTCTTTGCAATGGATCTTCAATTTCTTCATATTCAAAGTATTCTTCAATGTCATTTATCTAATCAATCAAATCTTCAAGATTTAGGTTACTGATATAGGTCAAAATCTCCATTCTAGGTCATTTTCTAATTTTCAAAATAGCCTTCAACATCTTCATGTGATATGATTCTTCCTCTTCTATGGTTTCTTTAGTTAGATCTATTGCCTGAACTTCATCATCATCACTTTCATCATTAGGTCTAGGGTTTAAGCATTTTCTTCTATGTTCTTCAACAAAATCCAATCTCACTTTCATTGTTCGCATCATTTCCATCATCTCATCCATCTTTCTAGCAACATTAATAGTAGTATGAATTCTCCTTGGTGACATCTCTTCCTATGATCTGGTGCAATTGCCTCAAGTCGGTGATCTGGCTATAGGTTGCCAACTTCCTCAGAATTGGTGATCCATTGACAAACACAAGTAGGTTGCCTCAAGTCAGTGATCTGTCCACACAAAGATATTATAGAATTCCTTACTTAACCATTCTCTCCTCTCCCAAGGTATGCTACTTGCTCTGATACCACTTGGTGCATTCTAGGATGGAGGGTCTAGGAACAGGACTATCCAACCTTGCAGCAAGAGTAAACACAATGGAAACTAAAAGAATTGGAATAAGAATCCCACATGGATTTATAGATAGTGATCAAATATTCCAAGGCAACATGCCCTGCCTCTCAACTTATAGATTACATAATGATATGGTGTTAAGCCCAAAAATAGAATGTGAATCAAAATCTCTCTATCACTATCACTACAATCACTACTTAATGCAACTACACAATGCTTATATATATATATATATATATATATATCAATTCCCAGCTCAGACAAGGTCTGCATCAACTTCAAGAGGTCCTAAAACCCTAAATTTGATGAAATGTGTGAAGGTCAGCCACAACATATGATTCTTTTTTGATCCTTGGATAAACATGATGCAGATTGGAACAAAGTTTTCTAGATGAATGTGCATCCTTATGAAATGGTCTCCTAATCTTTGCAAGTCACAGGATAGGTCCGCACACTTGAAAAGCCAAGACTAGTCTGTGAATGCTCTTTGTCCAATTATAGTTGACATTCTTTTAGTGATATCTTCATACCGAGATCTCCAAAACACTTGAATTATGCATATGATGTAGATGTTGCAATGAAGATCATATATCTTGCTCTGTGAGCTTTGATATAGCAATGCGGTATAATGCAGTATGAAATACTGAGATTGGACCTTGACAGGTAACTACCAAAATGCAAGAAAACATGAATTCAAATATTTTTGGTTGATGCAAGATTGCTTACAACTTGGGATGCTCCTATATCACTACACATGAACAAAAATATCTTCCTTTGGAGGATTTCTTTACTATAGCATTTTCACTCTCTCCCCCTATGGAAGATATAAAATTATGAAATTATTATTATTTCTGAGAAATTCAACATTTTCAGCTCAATTTCTCCCCTATGACATTAATGAAAAAGTTTTTACAAGTATCTTTCCCCTTATGATATTAACCCACTATAAAATAACTTGAAATGTAGAGAAACGTGGATAATTTCTCTAAATCTACCTAACTACAATAACATTTATTTACATAAACCTTTATTCCTTTTTAGGGCTCTACACAATTTAGACACATTTTTCCTAATGAACTCCACCTGAGTTCATACTTCATTGCCTTTGAATATATATTACAAGACCACCCAACCTTCTTGTGGTAGGGAGATCAAGCTCCCCCTCAACCTGTGCTTCCTCTTGGTTGAAGAGGAGGGAGCAACAACTCCCAATGCCTACCAGGGAAAATAAAATGTCTCCTTAGGAAGTGGATTCATGAATATATCTTTAACTTGCTCCTTTCTATCAACATGTACTCAATCCTTAATTTCTTCTCTACAACTATTTCCCTCAATAAGTGATACTTGATTTCAATGTGTTTTGTTCTTTAGCGCATCACCAAATTCTTTTAAATATTTATTGCACTGGTGTTATCACAAAGAATAGTCATAGGTTCATTAAACTCAATCTTTATTTCCTTAATTTTTCTTTTGTCCAAATAAATTGAGTGCATGATGTAGAGCAAAGGAGATTTCAAGATTTCAACATCCCACAACAAGATTTGGTGTTTCTTGCTCATAGCCTTCAATGAATGCAAACTAGGTTTCAACCCTAAATGGGTCATTTATGCTTCAAATAGGTAAATAAACACCAGAAGGACTCTCAATAGAATGAAGATGATAAAAAATAAGTTTTATAAATTCAAAAGAACTTAGGGCTAGCAAACTTCAATTGTTCTCTTACCAAATTTACCCTAGGCCAAGTAAGACAACAAATTGGTTTTTTATGACATAACTTGTAGAGCATACCTCAAAACCACAATATAAAAACTATTTTGAGTACCCTTTTGAGAGTTATTGAAAATATCCAAAAATTAGGTATAGTGTTTTTGTAACACAAGGCTCAAACATAGACTCTCCTTCCTTGAAGCCTAAAAAATATGGGGGCAACAAATTGAGTATTTTGGCCATAACTTTCAGTGAAAATATGATTTCCAAAATGTAAACATATTTTTAGATACCCATTTTGGATTTATACAATATATCTCAAAATCAAGGTAGATTATGATGTACAAAAAACTTCAAAAATGGACTATTCTTCAGTCAATTAGATTTAAAACATAAAAAAAATTGACCTAAGACATTACCAAAACACATGCCAGCCAAAACCCTAGAATATACAATCTTGGAATAAGTAAATACACACAAAAATACTCCATCTCATAAAATTTCAATTTTTTCCATTGTGGGAATGGTTGGAAATTACATTTTGAAGTCTACTAGAAACCCTAACTAGGGTTCTAAATAGTTTTCAGTAAATCGCCTATAACTTTCTCCAAACTCAATGAAAAACCACCAAAATAGTTGCAAATGAAAGGTGATTCATTTATTTATAAGATAAAATAATGTATTCGTCATAAAAAATCCATATAGACCATACAAAATCAAGAGAACATGAAAAAAAGTGGTAAAACTCATAAGATTATATTTATTTCTTCATTAAATTTTTTATTACATGTTCTCCAACCCTTTATTCGACCATACAAGGAATTTTTAAACCTTTCTCAACCTTTTCCAATGGTTCACAACTAATTTTTCAAGTTTCAACTATTAACTTCCTCATTTACAACCAATGACTCTTCATATTCCTTATTTTTGCACTTTTACAACAATGACAACATTTTTGCAAAATTGACAACTTATGCAACTTGACAATCCAACCAACCTATGGTCCTAAAACATACTTCAACACATTTAAAATGGTCTTCTTAGACCTTATTAAATATTAAGAACTTAAACAAAACAAAACATTAACTTTTTATCCCTCTTGGGTATGAGAACCTAGGTGCCCCTGCACCATACTGCCAAAGGGAAGAAAAAACTCAAATCCACTTGAGTGTAGGTTTTCTCTCTCTTCCTAGTCTTTCAATTCTTCAACAACTTAAATCATCCATCTCTACAATTTTTCTTGGATCTTTTTTATTCTTCTTGTACCATCTCTTACTGAGCATCTTTTTAGTTTCAAAGTACCAAAATTTGAGTTTTCGTTCATATGCCTCAGTACCATCGTCTATGTCTTCATTTTCATTATTCAAGTACAATATCTCAACATATTCATCATCTATAAATTCAAAAAATGCAACCATTACCTTCGTTATTTTTGTGACATTTTCTTCACCATACAGTGCATAACAATCTACATACACTGCATTCACTTCTCCCTTTTCTTTATACTCTTTTCCATCTTCATTTTTATCTACTGTATCTGTAAACACACACTCACAAATATTGTTAGAAATAACATTTTGAGTATCAAGGGACCCATTGTCTTCACATTTTCCCTCCTCCTCAGATGGCCTAAGCTTTTCCATCATCATCAAAGACTCTCCAAGGTCTAGTTCTACTGCCCTCTCTTGCCTTCTTCTCTTTAAAATAATCTTCTTGATAGACCATTTAACCTTCTTCCTTATTGGCCAATGCCAAAATTTTTCTTGACTTGCTCTCTCAAGTAACTATTGCATCTTAAGTTTCATTTTTTTTTCCATTTCTTCCAAGGTGTGCCTGAAATCTATTATTTCTTGTTGCACTTTTATCTATTCTTCTTTCTCATTTTTCTTCATCTCAATTTTTTTCACATCACTGGCTTCTTGCTTGTTACCTCCATACTCTACAAGTCTCCACAAACAAATATTCTCAACATTTTCATTCTTCTTTCTCAAGCAAGTCTCTTTTACTTTCCTTCTTGTCTTCATGATATCTCACCTAGGTTTCTTCTTTCTTCAGTACCCATTCTTTTGACATCTAGGTTTTTGCTTCAACCTATAAAAAGACAAAACACAAATCCAAAATTATTATTCGACACCTTTTATGCTTTGATACAAATTTGATGCAAAATAGGGGGATTTCAAAATTTCAACTTCTCACAACAAGATTTGGTGTTTCTTGCTCATAAACTTCAATGAATGCAAACTAGGTTTCAACCCTAAATAGGTCATTCATGCTTCATATAGGTAATCAACATTAGGAAGAATCTCAATGGAATGAGGATTACAAACAATAAGTTTTAGAAATGTACAAGAATTTAGGGATACAAAACTTCAATTGTTCTCTTGCCAAATTTACCTTAGGCAAGTAGGACAACAAATTTATTTTTTCTAACATAATTTGTAGAAAAAACCTCAAACCCACAATATAAAAACTATTTTGAGTACCCTTTTGGGACATTTTTAACATATAAAAAACTTAGGTATGGTTATTTTGTAACACAAGACTCAAACTTAGACTGTCCTTCCTTGAAGCCTAAAAAACATGTTGGTAGCAAATCAGGCTTTTTGGACATAATTTTTAGTGTAGACATAATTTAAAAAATGTAAACATAGTTTTAGATACCCATTTGGGATGTATAGAACATATATCAAAATAAAGGTAGGTTATTTGTAAGAAACCCTTCAAAAATGAACTGTTATTCTACCAATTAGATCCAAAACATAAGGAAATCCAACCTATGGCATCACCAAAACATGTGCCAACCAAAAATCTAGAACCTCCAATCTTGGAATACATAAATGCACACAAAAATAATCCATCTCACAAAATTTTATATTTTTCCATCATGGGAATGGTGAGAAATTACATTTTGACGTCCACTAGAAACCCTAACCAGGGTTTTGAACAATTTTTAGTAAATTGCCTATAACTTTCTCCAAACTAAATGAAAAGACAAAAAAAAGTTAAAAATGAAAGATGATTCATTCCTCTACAAGATAAAATCATATTCAGGTCATAAAAATTCTATACAAACTGTACAAAATCAAGAGAGCGGGAAAAAACATGGTAAAATTCAGAAAATTGTGTTTATTTCATCAAAATTTTCATTACATGTTCTCTAACCCTTTATTCGACCATAAAAGGAATTTTTAAACCTTTCCCAACATTTTCCAATGGTTCACAACTAATTTTTCAAGTTCCAAACTTCTTTATTTACAACCGATGACTCTTCATATTCCCTATTTTTGCACTTTTACAACAATGACTATATTTTTGCAAAATTGACAACTTATGCAACTTGACACTCCAATCCACCTAGAAACATAAAATAGACTCCAAAAAATTTAAAATGGTCTTCTTAAACCTTATTACATATTAATAACTTAAACAAAACAAAACATTAACTTTTTACCCCTCTTGGGTATGAGAACCTAGGTGCCCCTGCACCAATGCAACATGATGTTACATCAATATATTTTCCTTTCATTGTAGATAAATAAACTAATTCCTTTTTCTTGCTCAATCAAGACACCAAAATATCACAATGAAAGAATGCTCCACCACTTGTGCTCTTCCAATCATCAACACAACCTACCCAATTTGTATCTATGTATATAGTTAGAGTGAAGTTTTCACTCTTTAGATACCACTGTCTAAAATATTCAGTAGCCTTCAAATATGCAAATATCATCTCTATTGCTTTAACATGAGTCTCATTAGGTGCTACCTAAAATCTAGCAACCATTCTAACTATCTGCATAATATCCAGTCTAGATATTGTTACATACAACAAACTATCAATCACAGATCTATACAAAGTCTTATCTACCAGAGAAAAATCATCGTATTTAATTAACTTGCATGTGGTAACCATAGGTGTTGCAACTAGTTTTCAATCTTCCTTCCCAAACTTTCTTAACATCTCTTTGATATACATAATGGAAAAATAACATCATTGTTGGTGTGAATATGGTATTTTACATATGTAGGCCACTAGTAGGTCCTAAGAATCCTTCAAGAAGTATTAGTTTTCATTTATATCTTATATTATATTTTAGCATTTGATTCTTGAGTCCTAGTTCATTTAATATTAGTTGATTAATTGTCTCATGTTATAGGATTAAGACACATGCCATGATCTTGTCTAATCCTATCCCTCACCTTGTCCGTTAAGAAAGATTCTTGTACAATTGTAAAAAATCATATAAAAAAAGCTATTATCTTACCATACTCTCTTGTGAAACGTTATCTTTTGTTTTATAGGTGATTATGAGGTGTGAGCTAAGTTTCCACTTCTACATAGTATTAGAGTTTTAGATATGAAAACTCCTTAGATATGAGGGTAATTTTGTGCACAAGCTATTGCTAGATTGAATATCTTTGTGAACCTAGTCAAGTTGAGTATGCTTTTCTCTTGCATCATATGGTGACATGGAGAATTAAAAATGTTGAAAAAACCACTAGATTTAGGGGTTTCCTCTTTGTGAGTTTCTCTTGTAGGTTGATTTTGAAGCCTGTTGATACAGATTTGAACTCACCATTGTGTACAATAAGTTTAAGACATTTAGTTTTGTTTCTTGTTTTGTCTAAATTGGATTTGTGAGGCTAGATATACAAGGGGTTGAAGTTGAGAGGTGGTTTCCAAATCTGGGAGGCAAATAATATTCTAGAGAATTTTTGGCCAAAATAGGCCCTTTCATCACATTTAGAAGGCCAAAAAATATGAAAATCGACTATCAAATCATAAAAATTGGAGACTTTTTCCCCAAGTCCTCAGAGGTTTTTTTCAACCCTCTATTGCCATTTTGTTTGTATAGTCGTATGGTCATCCATACTGTATGAACACATGTATACATAAACCAATTTAGTGTGCAGTCACTATCATAGGTCGTAGAGGAGTATTAGACAACATATTCATGGCATCTTACAAGGAATATTCCATGTCTACTTTTTTAGTAAGCCCATTTGCATCATCGTCACATTTGTGGATACAAATGGTATGTCAGTTGTTTTACATTCATATATTTTTTATTCTATCAATTTGTATTCGACTTAGCACTTAATTTTAGGGATATGATCGCATTACAAATAAAGGTGCTTATTTTCTAGTGGAAAATACATGGAGATGCTATTGCTCCCTAAGCACCACCACTCAAGTGATGTTGCCACCTTTGAGTGACAATGGTTTTTAAGCATCTAAGTGACCCATGGTTACATGGAGACAACATTTTAAGTGCCTAGTAGTTAAGATTTGACCCTAAAGGCCTTAATTGTACATATTTTTCTAGGGGCCACATATCTTTTGACATAGGAGTTCATTTAAAAACAAAGAGATATTGTTAGAAAGTTGGTTTTGTATACTTTGCAGCGGTTCAATTAATTTTACAAGATTTTTCTATAGGTGCATTTTATTTTTGTTTGAATTAATATCTCTTCGTTCAAACTTCAAGCTCATAACATGTTTTGAAAATCTTCAATTCTTGTGATTCCAGTGACATTTGAAAAGTATTCAAGAGCTCTTCAATCTTTGTCCATGTAATTTTTGACATTTAACCCCAAGTATATTTTAGCTAGTGTAGTGTAGAAAAATGTCATCCTTGATAGTTTCACACTTGTTTGGGCCCTCCCTACTAAAATTGGGCTTCTTTATACCTTATTTGGCCTTATTTTGCATCCACAAGCCTTTACTAATGCATCTTTTTGAGGATAATCCCAAAATGCATCAAGTGACCAATCAAAATTTAATGATTTTGGATTGTGTGTCCTAGATTTAGTGATTTGGGACTCATACTTGCCACCTTGGGTGTATGGGTTCCACCTAGGTTTTGAGGCCTTGATATGAATTTCACATTAAACTAAGTATTTCTTGAAAAATGTGTCCCAAGCTTAGCCTAATGGGACTCATACACCCCAACTAGTGTATGAGTACCACTTAAATTAGATCTACTTTAAATTCAATTTCTTGGTGGGTTTTTTTTTCTCCTAGATCTAATGTCAGCTTGTAGTGTTGTAATTTAGCAAAATTTGGCATAAACAAGTATAAATACAAGATTATTTCACATATTTTCACCTACCAATTTTCATGAGAAAATGTGACCTAAGAATTCAAGTATTCTATCATTCAAGAGTGATTATCAAGTATTTTGTAGCATTATTCAAGAATCAAGCATCATGTCAACTTCATCATGTGTTATGTTTGTTCTTGACCTAACATTTGTGATGTAGGATTTTATGATGTAAGCAAGCATTCAAATCAAGATCCTTATCATTCAATCAAGAGTGAAGATCCACATTCATTTTATTCATTACTTACAATATTGCAGCCTTTTGTTCAAGGGTTTGATGAGTTGCAACATTGGATATTTGTTCATTTCAAGGTTTGATTACCAAAACGGGGTTTGACCAAGGAAAACCCCTATCCACTAAAAAATCAACATTTTTCCCTTTCTTTAGTGTTTTATTTGTAGATCTAGGTTAAAGATAAATTGAATAGCAAGATTGGAAAGAAGTTGTCAAGGTTGGAAAATTTTCAAAGTTGTCACCTTGTTTATAAGATCACAGGAAGTCATCTACAGGTTGCATTTTAGTAATTCAAACTTGGAGAATTGATAGGAAGAAAGCTACATGAAATCATCAGAGTATATTAGATTTTTAGAGGAACCCTAATACTAGGACTAAATAACCACTTGTGGAATATGAGTCCCAGTATACACATTTTTTAGACATTTTCTACAGATCTTGATTCAAGAATTCTAGATTCTGGTTTTTGTATGAAACCCTAATCTAGGACTAAATAACCCCTACTAGTGTATGAGTCCCAATAAGCATTAAATTTAGCATTTTCAACATTCTAGACCTTGTCTCGAGCTTCTACAGGTTTCCAAGTGCACATTTGTGCTTTTTCAGTTTGTTGTTATGATTTGCATTCATTTCTAGGTCATTTACTTAAGTCTTGCATATCATTAGGTTTTTTTATCAGATCTTGCATCTTCCTAGTCTTTCCAAGCCCTAGCTTCATGGTGAACCCCTCTTTAGTCTTTCATCCCACCCTAGGAAAACCCTTATTGCATATCTCTTTCCCTCATTCTATCCTTGGATTGAGATCTCTATGGTTTCCTTGAATGAAATGTGTAGACAACTAGTTGTTCTATGTCCTAAACCATAAGAACAACCATTTTCAACCTTTCAGCTAGTATTTGAAAATTTCACATTGTGTCAATTACTTGGAAATCCTAACACTTGGAGAAGTTTTTCCTTTTTTGGAAGCCTTCATTTGTTGTATACACCATGTTTGGATGTTTCTAATTTCTTTGGAGGTTTTATATCTTTGTAAATTTGGAGATCTATCTTTGTCATTGTGGATTTTCTTTTTCATCCTTCTATAATAAAATTGAAAAGGAGAAACTATAAACAATGGATAGTTGATATTATAGAACATCTATGTTGGATTCATTTGTTTCTACATTTGTATGATCTTGTTCTTCCTCTAGGTACTGATAGTAACAAATTTTCTTAGAATAAAAGGGATCATTCTTAGGAGTTAACCTATGCATGTTGATGATGAAATTTTGAATGCTCTTTTTCATTTTGAGTGTCCTCATGCTCTTTGGATTAAAATTTGGGAGATGTATAAATATCTTGATACTCATATGTTCCTTGATGATCATGTTTCAAAACGTTTTATGCCTCTTCATATTTTAGAATAGATACCCTATGACCATGATATTGTTTAAGAGTTTGATTCATTCTAGAGTACTTTAAATATTTAGAAGATGAGGGTGAGGTTTCTTTAGATTCTCCTTCTTCTCCATCAAATATAGTTGTTGTACCTTCATCTTCATTTATTTTTTGTGCATATTCATTAAATGAGGCTCCCATAATTCGTGTCTATATATAGGACCATCCATCTTATGTTACTTCACTAGAGTTAAAAATTGCTTCTTTGAAATATTCTAGTGATCCTTTGCAATAGGTAAACCATTGTATTTTAGATATATCTTTATGGGATGATTATTTGACTAGTATTTCAAACTTGTTTATGGAGTCTCACATTTCATATTTAGAGGACACATTTGATGGGTTATCTCTCATATTTACAATGATAATCATTGCACTACTATTTTCACACCATAATTTTATTGGGGATTTATTCAACATTAATTTATTCATAGTCCCGATTTATCACCTTCTTCTTTGATTAGGCATGTAATCATACCTACATCTATTATTGGTTTTGTTTCTTTTGAAAGGTAGACAAGTTGTTTGTCAACACTAGATAGTGTTTTTTCTTCAAGAACTTACCATTTCTATAGGAGAGCATACATTGTGTGGGGGGATACATATTCTTTCTCTTCCCTCTTATGAGGGGGCTATTGATTGTATCTTTTTGATGGAAGTAGTCCTTGAGGGTGGCAATGAGTTCTTCATTCATCACTTCTTTTGTCACTAGTACATTATTATTCTCATTTTTTCTCTCTTTTGGAGAGGAGTTTTTCCCATTGAATTTTTCTCCTTTACCCCGTTTGTGAGAGATCATTTGTAAATAGGTATCTAACATGACCTTGTAGCCAGAACCCATCCTTGCATTCTTTCATCATTTGTATTGGTTTTTTCCTCCCTAAATTGTACTTAGGGGTTGTTAATGTGACTCTTGTTTTTTACCTATCTAGTCCACTAGTAGGTCCTATTCACATGTCAAGTTTACTTAGGTCCCTATGAATCATTCTAGAAGTCTTAGTTATCATTCAGAGCTTATCTTATCATTTGGAATTTATTTTTTGTCCTAGGTAATTTAATATTAGTTGAGTTGTCTCATTTTATAAGATTAAGACAGAAGTCAACATCTTGTCTAATCCTACCCATCACCTTGTCTATTTACATTTGTAACAAATCATATCAAGAAAGTTATTGTCTTTCCATACTCTCTTGTGGAAGGTTATCTTTTGTTTTAAGGGGATTCTTGGTGTACCATAGAAAAAAGTATTTCTTGCTTGATACGAGAATAATTAATGATAAATTGGACTTAATAACACCTTGATCTAGTGTTGTGAGTTGTTTCACACATCTACACATGGTCTTGGACCCTTTTGCAAACTGAAGAAAATGTATTTGTCAATGTCTTGTAAGGTGTTGTACAATGTTGTAAAGTGTTGTAAAAGACTTTCACACTTTTCTAGACTTTAATTAAGTATTTAAGTCTCATGAACCAATTTTCCTCTTAATTTAATATTGTAAAATATATTAAATTTTATTTTCACATCAATCTAGAAGGCTTGTAAATGAAATTTAACTTTAATCTAGTGTTGTAATGTGTCTTACAAATTCACATTTGATGTTGTTCCTTCCTAGGCTAAGTGGACCCCATTTTAATGTTGTAAAGTGTATTTAATCACACTTTCACATTGAATTTTGTCTCGCAAGCCCTAATTGACCTTTACATCACCATTAATAGGCCTCTATTACCCCATATTGTGCATCCCAAGGCAATATTTGATGAAATGACTGACAAAGTCACTATATAAACTTGATTTTCTTATCTCCCAACAACCCAGCTAGAAAATGGATCCCTCTAGGACTAATTCACCATCTGTGGAAAATGAGTCCCTACCAAGTGGGACTGATTTTCCCAAGGTTGCAAATTAGTCCCATTTGGGTCATTTTTGAGTTTTGAGTAGGAAAAAAGTTAGATTTTAAGTTCTATTTTTCTACATGTCTGCCTTAGGAATCTAATTCATAGGAAAATAAGGTGAATTACCTCTAAATACAAGTCTCTAAACCCTAAATCAAAACTATTATTCATTACTCATCCATCATTCTTCCATCTCAAGTCATCAAGATAGCTTCCAAAGACATTCAAGGATAGAATCTTCCTCCATTGTTTCAAAAATTCAAGATCAAACTTCATGGCAAGGTATTAACTCCATTATTGCATGCTTCATTACATTATTTCTTTATATTGGTTTGATTAGGTACTACAAAGGGGTTTGACCAAGGCAAACCCCCATGCCCTAACAATCAATATTTTCTCCTTCTCCACTTGTGTGTTTGTAGATTTAGACATCTTGGAAGCTCAGAAATCATTAAGAATGAAGTTGTAAAGTTTTTTAAGTATTCTCTTCATTTTCTAATGCAAAATATCCAATAAAAGTCACTTTCAAGTCCAAAAATTAGACTTTTGAAGGAAGAAACCTGTTAGGGACTTAAGAGCAGATTGAGGGCTTCAGTTTCCACCTTTGGATTTTTAGAAATTCAAAAGTGGACTGATTCCCCATGGGTGGAGAATGAGTCCCACTACTAGGCCTGAACAAGATTTTCTTTAGTTTTGAATACCCATTTGTTTGAAACAGGTTTCAAGATAGTTTCTCAGAAGTAGGAATAATTTTCCTAGAATGGCGAATGAGTCCTACCAAGCCTAAAAAATCAGCATCAATAGCATTCAAGAAGTC
Organism: Sequoia sempervirens; assembly: GCA_007258455.2. Classification (NCBI taxonomy): domain Eukaryota; kingdom Viridiplantae; phylum Streptophyta; class Pinopsida; order Cupressales; family Cupressaceae; genus Sequoia; species Sequoia sempervirens. Next base: position 473,652,769 of record VDFB02193867.1, read on the forward strand.
ATTTCTAGTCTCAAAAAATTTCTCAGGTGCACACATTTAGTTTCATTCATTTCTGTTAAAGTTTTCCTTCATTTCTAGGTCATTTAGTTTAGGTTTACATATCATAATGTGTTTTCAAACAAGTTACATTTCTTAGGTTTGCATTAGTAACTCATTTACTTTTTTAGTGTATTCCATTAGATCATATCATCTAGGTATATTTCATTCATATTTCCATTATACTTGTATTAGTTTGAGTGAACCACCTAGGTTTTTGGCCTATCTCTCTTCCTTTAGGTGAAAAACCCTAAGAGTGCAAGAGAGCCATAGCACCAAAAAATCTATGGTTCATTTTGGTGAACCCACCTTTAGAATACTTTATTTTCTAGTTTAGAGTCCATCATTCTCCTAGAATTATCTTGCATTGCATTTTGCATTTGTTAAAGTTGCATTGTAGGGTTTCTAAAATTTTGCATTAGTGAAAGTGCATATAAGTTGCATTTGAAAATCCCTAAAATTTTTCACTTGCATCTTAGGTCTGCATCATAGAGCATAGAACACATCAAAATCACTCATAAATTCTTTTTTTTTTTTAAAAACACCCACACTGGGACTCATTCACCATTCTGAGCGAATTAGTCCCTTTTCACCCCTAAAACTTCCTTTTATAGAGCTAAAAACCCTTTTTTAAGCTTCTGTTAAATGCCATCAACTACCTATATTAGTTGGCTAAGTTTCTGTTACATGTTTTTCATAAGATCTAGCTTATATTATCTCATTTCATGCATTGTTCAATTTCAAATTTGAATCTCCAACATTTCATCTTTCAGATTGTTGCATAATGTAATCAAGAAATTACTTTGTTTTATATATGAAAATTGCATTTAAATCATTGCATTGTATCTTATTTACTTTTCCATTGCATATTTTCTTTCAAAAGACGTGTGATCTATTTTAGGATCTAAGACGATTGCTTAAAGAATGCTTAACGATTACAACTCCAATCTCCAAATTACTAAAATGCAATCAACACCACAACATAATTAAACTAATGGAATTGAAAGAAAGACAAAATTTAGAAAGGGAGACAAGAAAGAGAGAACACAAACAACTTGATAATGGAGTTTGTTGTAAGAATGACTACGTCTCTAGGACCCTCTCCAAAGAGTAGACCAATCCGATTGATATCTTCAAAAATTCGGCATTACATCTATTTACAAGCTTTTCCCTTCAAGCACGACGAAATTCCAACATTCTCTCAACATACAGGATCAACAATTCATCTCTCCAAAAATTATCTCAAGTCTCCAACACCTGAATCATGTATAATCTAGATAAATTTGATAATCCCCCTAAGCCTCTAATCCCCCCTTTTATACATAATTTTTACTCAATTTGGTTAATAACCAAATGATTTACAAATATCACCTTATCTCCCAATTTTACATAAAATCTCTACTAATCTCCCTTATTTACATTTTAGGATTTATTAATAATCCTAATTAATCTCTTTAAATTATTTAAGCCCTTCATTTTATCCTTTTCGGGCTTTTGTTGTTACAAGGATTTTGATTGTTTTATTTTTTAAAGAGGGATTTGATTGTTTTAGGGAAATTCGGTTTTGGAGTTTTAACAAAATTAATCAAGCTCCGTATATATTTCAAAGCCATTGAATGGCTTATTGATGCATATTGTTTTTGTTAGCCAGCTGGTTCGGGGTTCCAAACCCGCTAGATTATTTTTTTCCACCAAATCCAATTATTTCCATAACAAAACATACCCACCTCTATTCATAGTTTGTCTTCATTCCCCTTTGGAATACATTAGACAACAAGAGGATGAAATCATAGAAACATTTCTAACCATCATTTTACCTACTCTTCATAACCATGACAAGCAAAATTTCTCTTGTCCTAATACCCACCCTTGATTTAAAGAGGATAGATTGGTGTTGGAAGATATTCCTATTAAGAATCATGAGAACCTTGATCCTCTCTTCCCTAATGCTCCTACCATTTGGGATAATATATTTGAAAAACATACTAATCATTGTCTTGATGCCTCCTCCATTTCTGATGAAGCTACTTTACAAACTTCAAACTTGGATGAGCATATTAGAAGCTCTCCTACTAGGGTAGATAACACAACACAAGAGAATGAGACTTTAAACACATCAACACCAACTACACCAGTGGAACCTATACAACAAAACAACAAAGAACAACATATTGAACAAGTCACGAAGCTATTAGAAGATTCCTTGAATTTCAAACATGAATCCATGGGTGTCTAGAAGGTCATAAACAAAGATTCCAATAAGGCACACAAAAAAGCAATCATGTCAACAAAAAAATTGAGTGATCCTTCAAAAGCATCCACCTCAACCACTTTAGATAATGAAACAAAATACACAACCACCACCAAATCCAAAATAATGAAAAAGCTTTATGGAAAAGGGTATGAGCTTATGAAACAACTTGGCTATAGTGGAAAAGGATGTGGTGCTAGAGAACAAGGTAGATCTGTGTCCTGATCGAACCTAACACACAAGAAACAACTCATGGTCTTGGTTATTTTCCTTTTATAGAAATCACCAAGCCTTCACTTAACATCAACACTGTCACAAACCATCCTTCTAAGAAAAATTTAACAGTAGTGTATCCTGAACTATTAGACACTACTATCCTTGAAAGTGATCCTTTACAAGACATGAAATGAACAAATAAATCTTCACTTAATGCCAATGCCATTTTGCAAAACACTAGTGATTTTAATTCGCCAGGTTTTACATATTCCTATAAAGGAGAGAAAAATATCTCACAATCTAAAGAGTCTTGCGTAAGTATGACATCTTGTACTAAGAAAAGAATATATTTGCAGCATAATACATGAACATCTACCATTAATCAAGTTGGTATCTTGTTGATACTCCTCCAAGATCACTTGATATCTCTCTCTCCACAAACTCAAAAGAAATGCTATTACAAAACTTCATTTTGTGCATATCATTGAGTCCATGGTCATTCCACTAATGAATGTAAGGCTTTGAGTAGTAAAATGTAACATCTTCAGGAGTTTGGTATTCTTACTTATGTGGGGGAACCTAATTCCTCTAATTGATACCAATTTTCACTCTAGCATGCATTATATCCATCACTTCAGCTCTCTATTGTCCTCCACTAAGTGGGGGAAAGGGGTTAAGTAGCCTTGTCCTGGTATGTCACTTGTCATTTACTATTTTGGCTAGTCGTTAACCTTTCATGAACATATAAGAGCAAGCTTTGGGATGTGGACAACATGCCTTAAGTTGGCTCGCATATGATATACTGCCTTTTTCATGGCCTAGATATAGGAAACATATGACTTGGCATAGGGATTTCTGAGTAAGCTCACATTTCCTCTTCTTCTAATTTAAAGCACTTGAGCACTCATAGTAATGGCATTGTTTGTAACTGCTTTAAAGTGGGGGCATACATCACCATTCACATTTAATTGTGTGATTTATTTCTTCTTTCCATGCAACATTTTCTTGGTGGTGTCACTAGGCTTGATTCCTTCCAAGAGCGTGATACTTCTTTGATACATCCTATCTTAGAGATGTTAAGCATGGTGTTCTCTAAGATGAGACCTTGCACAAACTAAGAAAAATCCCTTTGAACAAACCTTACACTATCTTGCATTTACAATGTCTATGAGTGTCAAGCATACGAAGTTCTGCTTACCTCATAGAGCTTGAAAACAAATTTCCTTTGTGACGCCTTATTAAAGTTATCAAGAGGTATAACTTTGGTATAGTTGAGTGGGAAGCCCATTCCAAGGCATGAATTTCCCCATAGCCACCTATGTTTGTGAGTACATACCAGCCAAGTGCATGTTTCTCACCTTTTAGGCCTTCTCACCCAGCAAACAACCATGAGTTACATCTCCCTAGGGTGAGTATGCATTATTTTTTGGACAAAGAGCCAAGATCTGATCCACAATGTGTTGGAAAAATGGTTGAAGCTTGATCCACATTTTCATTTTCACTTTCCTCTTTCCTTCTAGTTCTTGCCATTACATGATCATGTATCCTATCTTGTTGCAAATCATTCACCTTGTGTGTGATCTTTTGTTCGTATGTCAACTTGACTTAGGATCTTGGATCCTGGGGGCTTGATTTCTTCCTTGATCTTTGTTATCCTAGACCATCCACATTGGTACAATTGGATCTCTCTTGAATGTCTACTTTAGTGTGAGTTTGAAGCAAGTTCACCCTCTCACTAAAGTGGGGGCTAAATTTACTATAGAAAAAAATATTTCTTGCTTGATATGGGAATAATTAATGATAAATTGGACTTAATAACACCTTGATCTAATGAGGTGTTTTACACATCCACGCTAGGTCTTGGACCCTTGCAAACTGAAGAAAATGTATATATCAATGTCTTGTAAAGGTGTTGTAAAGTGTTGTAAAAGACTTTCACATGTTTTTAGACTTTAATTAAGTATTTAAGTCTCATGAACCTATTTTCCCCTTAATTTAACATTGTAAAATATATTAAATTATATTTTCACATCAATCTAGAAGGCTTGTAAATTAAATTTAACTTTAATCTAATGTTGTAATGTGTCCTACACATTCACATTGGATGTTGTTCCTTCCTAGGCTAAGTGGACCCCATTTTAGTGTTGTAAATTGTATTTAATCACACTTTCACATTGAATTCTATGTCCCAATTGACCTTTACATCACCATTTATAAGCCCTAATTTACCTTTACATCACCATTTATAGGCCCCTATTACCCCATATTTTGCATCCCGAGGTAATATTTGATGAAATAACTGACAAAGTCACTATATAAACCTGATTTTCTTATCTCCCAACAATTCAACTAGCAAATGGACCCCTCTAGGACTAATTCGCCATCTATGGTGAATGAGTCCCTCCTAGGTGGGACTGATTGACCCAAGGTGGTGAATTAGTCCCATTTGGATCATTTCTGAATTTTAGCGGGAAAAAGCTAGATTTTAAGTTCTATTTTTCTCCATGTTGGCCTTAGGGATCCAATTAATGAGAAAATAAGGTGAATTTTGTATAAATACAAGTCTCTAAACCCTAAATAAGAACCATTCTTCATTATCCATCCATCATTCTTCCATCTCAAGTCAAGAAAGTTAGGGTTTTATCATTTCAAGTCATCAAGATAGCTTCCAAAGACATTCAAGGGAAAAATATTCCTCCATTGTTGCATAATTTCAAGCTCAAACTGCATGGAAATGTATTAAATCCATTATTGCATGCTTCATTACACTCTTTCTTTATATTGGTTTAATTACATACAAAGGGGTTTGACCAAGGAAAACCCCCATGCCCTAACAATTAATATTTTCTCCTTCTATCCTTCTATGTTTGTAGATTTAGACATCTTGGAAGCTTGGAAATCATTAAAAATCAAGTTGCAAAGTTTTTTAAGTCTTCTCTTCATTGTCTAAGGCAAAATATCCAATAAAAGTCACTTTCAGGTCCAAAAATTAGAATTTCAAAGGCGAACACCTATTAGGAACTGAAGAGGAGATCGAGGGCTTCAGTTTACACCTTTAGATTTTTAGAAATTCAAAAGTGGACTGATTCACCATGGGTGGCAAATGAGTGCCATTGCCAGGCCTGAACAGGGCTTTCTAAAGTTTTGGATACCCATTTGTTGGAAACATGTTTCGGGATAGGTTCTCAGAAGTAGGACTAATTTGCCCATAATGGTGAATGAGTCCCACCATGCTTAAAAAATAGCACCAGTAGCATTTCAGAAGTCATTTCCATTCTCCGACAAGTTCTTAGGTGCACACATTCAATTTCATTCAACTTGCCTTCATTTCTAAGTCATTTAGTTTAGGTTTGCATATCAAAATGTGTTTTCAAACAAGTTACATTTCTTAGGTTTTGAATTAGTAACTCACTTAATTTTTCAATGTATTGCATTTAGATCATATCATCTTGGTATATTTCATTCATATTTCCATTATACTTGTATTAGTTTGAGTGAACCACCTAGGTTTTTGGCCTATCTCTCTCCATTTAGGTTGAAAACCCTAAGAGTGCAAGAGAGCCATAGCACCCAAAAATCTATGGTTCACTAGGGTGTGAGTAATTTTTAGCTCCTACAATCATGAGTGATGGTTTCACCTTTCCTCTCTTTTTATTATAAATTCTTATATTGGTTAACTTTATGAAGAAAGAATTTAGTGCAACAAATTTGACCCTTGCTAAATAATTTATGAATTTAATGTATCTATGTTGAACATTTTTAAATATATGTAGGAAAAAAATCAATGCAATAAGGTTGAACCTTGCTCTACAATATAAAATTATTGGATTTATAAATACTTTAGATGGCTATCAAATTGTTAGGGGACAATTTATTTTAGGTTAATTTTAGGAAAAAACACATTTCTTTATGCTCAAGAAAATGATTAAAACCAACAACAAATTTGAAATGTGTAAATGCACTAGGGTGATCATACGAGTATATATTTGTTTTAGTGCACTAAATTGAAGTGTTCTTCCTTGAAATAAGGACAAGATTTGAATGATTATTAGATGATCAAATAAATGTAACTAAATACCAAATGCAAAGATATAGCAATATATCACACAAAGATTTGTTAAATTGATGTTAGGCAAGAAAGGAATACATGGAAAACACACACACACACACAAAGAGTTAAATTTTAAAATATTGAAAGTCAAATCTACAAGTATGAGATCACTCTTAATTCTTTAAAAATAAACCTTAAGAAAAAAAGTGCCATAACTAAAATGATAATACAATATTTAAAAATATATACATAGATGAACATCAAAATAGTAAATAAATAAAATTGTAATCTAATATAAAAAATAAATAAGAGATGTGAATATATATATAAATAGACTAACAATAATGTAGAAAAAAGAACCCAACAATTCACAAAGAATATGTTGTTGGCTATCCAAAAGAATAAATATTAATAATTGACAATTTTATGAGCACAATTAAATGTATTCTTAGTAATGAGAAATACACACACAGTGGGAATACTAAGTTCATCACTCTAAGCAGTGGCTGAGGTCTTCTGTATAAAATAGTTTATAAATTCCATTCATAGTTTATATATTTTCATAATATCATAACTATCTCACCTTGGGCATGTTCGATTCATGGAATGTTCTAGTAGAAATACACTCCTATTGAGTGCTATCTTGGAATTCAAGTGTCACTGCCTCTTCCAACTCTTTCACCACCATTCTCATCATCAATTTGTTAATTGATTTTGGATCCACGCATGCATATGCCACCTCTACAACTTTCCAAGCACTTGATAATTTGTAGTGGCCATCCATATTATAATCCATAAGATTTTCTATTTTATCGCATTTGATTAGCTCTTTTGCCTATAAATAAACCCAATTAGAATCCTACGTATTCCTAAATAATGAGCATAAAACAAAGATTGGAAAAGATTTTTTTTGGCTCTTCAAAAATTCAATAAATTACCAATGCCGCTATATTATCATTTGGTGGAGTTCTAGAAATTATCTCCAACAAAACCACTCCAAAACTATATACATCACTCTTTTCGGTTAGCTATGGTGTTTCAAAGTATCTGCATTCACTTTTATAATTTTAGAGTAGTGCTAGTGATCTCAATAGATCTCAAATATGTTGGATTATAGCATGTGGTTTGGTAACAAAAATAATTTAATGGTAAAAATGAATTGAGATAACTACAAAAAATTATAAGAATGAAGAAGGAAATACTCAAGATCAAGATAATCGGGGGTGCCTTTGACCTATCTGCCACAAAACCACCTTGTTTCTAAAAAATAAGCTTGCCAAGCCACTGCTTCAACCTCTTAGCAATTAGCTTGTAAATGATTTTATAGGGGTAAGTGAACCAAGATGGTTCCCAAAAAGGGGGCTTAAGTGGCCACTTTTTTTTTGAAATCAGGAAATGCTGACCTTGGATGTGAAATTGAGGATAGTTACACTCAAAATTTTGAGATGGAACAAAAATAAGGACCAAAGTGCTCTAAGTCTACTTTCTAAACTACTAATTTATTTTGAAAATGGTTGAGATTAAGGAGTTCAACAAAGGGATGTACATAAATTGGTGTTGTTTTTGTTAGAAAAACATAACATAGCAACTCTTGTATGACCTGAGCATGGTGAATTTTTTTTTTAGTATTTTTAAAATTGCTATGGTCGAAGTTAGCTAACAACATCTAGTTGATGCACAATTTTTCTACTATTTTTTAATGAATATTTTATTTTTACTAATTTTCTAAGTGGGAACTTCCAAAAAGAAATTTTAGGCCGTGCTCCCCTACAAATTTTGGAAAGTAATAGATTTTTTTAAATTCTTTATTTTTTTAAATTTGTAGAATGGAGTCTAGTTTCTAAAAATGTAATTTATTTGAAATTTTGATGAATGGTTAATTTATAACGAAAAAAAACCAAACACTACTTTTTGACAAAAAATAGACATAGAAACAAAATAAATTATGGATGAAAGGTCTAACATTGTCAGAAAGTGAAAAAAATTATATCATTGGAAAGCTAAGAGAGAACGTAACATTACCCATGTATTTGATTTTCTTGATATTGAACCAAATGCAATCCTAACGGTGAACACAAACCTGATTATGTGAAATATTTTAGAATTTATCTACAATTCAATCGCGTGGGTTTATCAATTGGATAAACCCACACGATTGAATTAGAAAGCTAAGAGAGTGCTACTTTCAATCACGTGGGTTTATCAGTTGGATAGGAGTAGTCATTTTGGTTGTTGTTCTAACTGGTGTTATTTATCTTGTTTTTGGAGAATGACTTCATGGTTGTGTTTTGTTTGAGGCTTTGAAGTTGATATTACTTCTGTATAGCATTTGAGCACAGTGAAGTGGTAGCAGTATCTTGTTGGTGATATCACTGGGATCTTTTGCTTGTGTTCGTTGGAATGGTGCTTATACACCTTGGCTTTGTATCCTTCTTCCATAGGTGGCATGTTAAAAGATGACAAGATTGTTTCAGAAATGGTGGACATCTTGGGTGTTGGAGCAAAATTCTTGATGGAGCATGAGAGCATGTTTGAGGTCTATGTGGTTTCCTAGAAGGTTGTGATCAGTTGCCTTGTTGACAGTGAGTTGCAGTTGGATGCCTGGTCTTTGTTGCAGATTGTCGGGTCGACTACTATCTGTGGAATCTTGTTGATCGGGTGTCTTGAGTGTTGCAGGGTTTGAATTGGTGGAGCTAGTGTGATAGTTCCTAGTTGCTTTGGAGGTGCCCGTGTGATCTTCATCAAGTGGGAGATTGTTGGAATATGTGCCTCAATCTCATAGGCTATAACCTCTAGAAAAGAAAAGTCAGTGTGACATTCCTTTTGTCTGGCCGACTGGCAGCTTTGGAACCCTATGGTTTGCACTGGTCACTGAGACTTTGTTTTAGTCTTGCCGAATGGAACTATCGCTATGACATGGAGACTTGGTGAGATCTCTTACTGATATGGAATGTCTCAGCGATAGAAGGGTTTGTTATCAAGTGCCTAGCATATGTCGGGGTGACCTATGGTGACTGGGTCATCGGGGTAACTCAAGTGTGTAGGTATGTGGTCCTAGTGACAGGGAGATGTCTCACTGATTGTAGTCATCGGGGTGACTTGAACTTTCAGGAAGATCTCTTGGCGATTGGGAGATGTCTAGCTGACTATATACAATCGGAGCAACTCAAGGGTCTCAGTGAGAATTCTTGGTGATATGTGAAGTCTTACTGATAGCATCTGCTTGTGGTCGTCGGTGTAACTCGTGTTTTGGGATGAAGTCTTGGTGAGATGGAAAGTCTCACCGATAGTGTTTCTTTCACTTGGAGTCATCAAGGTAACTTGGAAGTCTCGATAAGAAGTCTTTCCAATAATGAAAACTCTCGCTGATAGGCTGTAATATCTTGGTGATAGTGATATGTATTTCTGACTAATGAACACTTTGATGTGACTTGAAGACTTCGGAGTAACGTCTCAGCGAAAGCAATATGTCTTTCCAACTGGTGTTTCGGTATAACATGAAGAGCTCGTTATGAAGTCTTAGCGAAGAGCGATAGTCTTGCCGATGGGAATCCTGATGTCGGTATGACTCTTGGCGACTGCGTGGTGTTCAGTATGACTTGAGGGCTCGGTGTAATCTCCTAGCGAAAGCGATAAGTCTTGCCGACTGTTGGACATTTCAAAGTGACCTTTGAACATTGGTATGATGTCTCATCGAATGGCGAATGTCTCGCCGATGAGAATGCTGAGGTCGATGTGAGTTGGGAAATTTAGCAAGATGCCTTGGCAACAAGGGGAAGTTTGAGCAATAGCTTTCTGGACTCAGTGTAACGTCTTTCCAATAGTGAAGACTCTTGGTGATAAAGACGATATGGGCTCTGTGGTATCAGGGAGACATGGTTAGTGTCTCACTAACATGTGACATAGGTTGAACACCTTTTGACCGAGTGAAGACTGTCCAACATGGTGCGATTTGGACCAACCAGAGAAAGTAGGATGTGAACTGTTTGTTGAACCATTTCTATGTGGAAGTTGGAAAAATAAAACACAAGGAAGTGGAAACATCTAATGATACTGGGCTAGATGATTCATTAGTTCTGATCCGATAGTTGGAAAAGAACAATTTCATAGAGCCTCTTGAGAATGAATGAATATATGTATACATTGGACATTCTATAAAAAGAGCTGATGAGCCAAAAGCCAAAGAGAGAATGATAGAGAGAGGACTGAGTGGCTGGCTGAAAGGCCAAGGCCATGAGGTCGAAGTAGAGGATTGAGAGGAAGAGTTAAGTTGTTGGAATCTCTCGTGATCATGATTGCTTTGGTTGATCTCTCAGGGATAGTTTTCTACCAGTTGTATCTAGAATGAACAAGATGTAATCTCTGAAAGGCTAAGAGCCTGAAACTATATTGTAACTTTCTGTTGCTGAATAATACAATGGCTCAAACTTTGGAGAGTGGGTTTTTTCACCCGAAAGGGTTTTCCCCACGTAAAATATTTGTATTCTATTTTTCGTAGTATCTTTCTATATTGTTGCTTGCTATTGAATTTACTTGTGTTTTTCTCAAAAGAATTAATGTGGGAAATAAACTGTGTATGTTTCCACTTTAGGACATAGTAGTACATGTATTTGAGGCAAAGTTACCGAAGGAACTACTGTTAGAAGTTTGGAGGTTTCTCTGAGATGCCCCCATATTTTCCCTTACACTCCAAGCCTTTGGGTTGGTATTCTAAGGAAAATACTAAAGCTAAGGCTCGAGGATTCCCAAAGAAAAAAATAACACGAGCCCATTATAACACGCTCTTGTTATTTATTCCTTTAGTTAAATGCCAGTTTTTTGAATGTTTGTTTATATGTTTGTATGTATATGTATGCTGGCATGTCATGTATGTATGTATGTATGTATGTATGTATGTATGTATGTATGCCTATATGTATGTATTTATGCTTATGGGAGAGAGGGTGAGAGAGGGTGGGAGTGGGAGAGAGGGTGAGAGGGTGGGAGAGTGAGAGAGGGTGGGAGAGTGTGAGAGAGGGTGGGAGAGTGGGAGAGGG